>JAGVSQ010001709.1:0-27732 GCA_022683975.1 Rhyacophila evoluta | reverse complement strand
ATTTGAATAATGTTATGACGTCTCGTAAAGGAATAGTTGAAGCATTCTGAGTGGCTAGATACAGTCATCAGTCAGTAAATGATATTTCCTAAAAAAAAAATTTTTTTTTGCAATTATTTTTGCATTTATTGCACTTACGAGTATTTAATTTTATTTGACTTTTGATATATGGTAATATGATTTTTATAGCTAAGGAAAAAAATCGATTTAGAAGATGATCCGGGATTTGAATTGTAAAACATACATTTTTACCTGGATACGTAGCGTGCATTACTGTGGCTTTCAGCATAGCAATAAGAGAGATAATATAAAGAGATATTAAAGAGTAGCTTATAAATGTGTTAACGTATAGAAATTTGTCAATGACTATTCAGAGTAATACCTTGTAATCAGATCTTAAGAAATGACGCTTTTTAGTCTAATGTAATATTTTCCAGTAAATGTTTAAGTTAGGTTTTGGTAGCACTATGTGACTTCTCATTTTGCAAATGTAACCTGAATTCAAATATACGTTTCACATATTTGTTTATACGACAGAGTTATCAAGATGTCTTTTATCCGAGTGTGTTTCATAATACGGGACGATGCTAAATAAAAGGTTGTTTTTTTAGTCAAACAATGAAACCACGAAACGAAATAATCACTTAAACATCATGAGATTAAAAACAAAAGAGTTTTTGTTCAAAACTATTTATTAAAGCCCTCAACTTTCGTATAATTCGTTATGTCACACATTTGAAAAAAAACATTTTTTTTAATAATTTTTGGTGATAAACATTTTTTTTCGCTTCCCTAGAATCGTTCCTCCTATCATTGTCGCCTAGAGTTGCGGACTTCTCAGAATCAATATGATATCACTAGGATTCTGAGCCCTTTATTTTATACGTGAAAATCAATATTTTATTGCGTCCTCCCGTAGACCAAACAGTGATAGCTACGTTTAAATGATATATGAAAACAATAATGAAACAAGCCGTCAAGGCAACTAGCATGGAAAGTGAGCCTATCTATATTAAGAGATTTTTTGAAGAACTTTAATATATGGAATGCAATAAGAAAGTTGTATACTGAAATAAAAAAGTCAAACAATTATGTCCACAAATGATAAGTGATTTTATAAATTTTGAAAAAACTCCTGAAACTAACTGTCACAGAAAAAATATTTGGCTTAATGAATGAACTAAACTTGGACTTCAACAACGACAGTGTTATTTTTCGGTTGGATCTCACTCAGTATCTCTGTCAAATGAACACTTAATTGAGCAGTAAGAGTTAAATGAAATAAAGATGATGATAAAATCGTCAAGAATTTGACAATCAACAATATGAATGAAGCCTTCATGCATCGTGAATTTTTTTTGACTATTGTGAAAGAATGTTATCCCATTGGAGAACGTATATCAAAAGTGTCTAGGATGCTTGATAAAGACCCAGCATGTTTTAACATCTTTCTTCAGAAAAGAAGAGGTGGTATGCGACTAACTATTGACAAATTTATAAAAAAAGACACATGAAAACACGCCTTGTTAATTTAATTATATATATTGATAAATACATATTTTAAAACACCATTTTTGATGTTTTTGTGTATCTCTCTACTTTCAAACATTCATTTCAATAACCAATTATGTGTGAAAGTCGAGGATCACCTGTATGCATATAGTTATACTGAAAATCGAATACTATACAACATAGATTATAATAGTGTCCTTAACAATTAATCAATGACCCAAAGAATGACAAGTCGAATTCATACTGCATATTGTTGTTACCTTCAGGATTTTCTAATATACCAAATCGATCATAGTGTAAAATACATGTTGTCAATATTATACAATATTATTTGTAAAATTCATAATATTGTATTTTACCAATAGTATCCAAATATGTTAAATTCACGGAAAGGTTTCATGTTTATGGAGAGGCCATACATGTTCAAATGTGAATGAAAAATAAATGTAAATTGTATTTTTATGTCGCAGAAAACGTTCATTTGGTTACCTATTATATCCGTAACAATAAAATTGTAGAGCGAGGTTATTTAATAAATATATCACTATGTGGTTATAGTACCTAACCAAGAAAAATATCAAAATATATAAACACTGTTTGTTGGAATTGCAATATGGAATACGATTTAATTTTTAAATTATTATTTTTCATTTCTATATTTGCTTTTAGTGAAACATGCGGATACCACATGGTGTCTGCAAGAATCTCTGTCGTCAGATAGTACTCTAGCATCCCATAGCTCCACCGAATATATTATATATACAGGGTGCATTTTATGTTCCAGAACACTGTTTTGATTTGGCCGTCATTTTTCAGTTCATATTTCACAGTCGAGAAAGGTAGGTAATAATAATTTATTACGGACCACCTAACACTGCAACAACGTATTAATTTTTTTTTAAATATTTAATTCAAATAATTGTTAAATTTTTGGCATAAAATCATCATAAGCAAAAACGCACATTTCCACTTGGCTGGAATTTAATATAGAGAATATATAACATAATAAACAGAAAACCGCTATTGGGGCACTGAACATATTGATACACTAAAGACCATTAATTTTTCGTAGAGTGACTGTATACTGCATTATTTGGGCGGGTGGCATCATTGGGTCATATCTCTTTGAGATTGTTAAGGGTAATGCTGAAACTTTTACTGGTAGCGGAATTAGATCAATTGGGCCTACAAAACACGTGGTTCCAAGAGTCAAATTACACATAACTCGTCATCTGATTTAAATTCAGTTTGGAACATAAAACGCACTCTATAGTATTTAGCGATCTTCTAAAAAATTGAAATTTGGTTATCTTGAAGAATATATAAGTCAAGTTAAGTCTATCTTGAGACACCCGCAACACGAGGCCGAGCCATGTCAGACATCGTAGTTTCACTTTTGTAGTAAATGCAGCATGATAAAATATATATTATATTTGAATAACGTGCGCAAATACAATTTAAAACGTTTCAACGGTGAAGCAAACATATTCATTTGTTATAAAACATTACTAAGTAAATTGTTACTAGAAATAAAAACAGATATCTAAAATATATCAAAAATAGTATAATATGTAATAGAGGTATAACTTGTGTGAAAGATAAATCGATGGAATAATGACATATTAAAGTTCTTCGAAAATACAAAAAATTCATTGCAAAAATCTTCATCTATTATGAATTAAATAATGCATGCTGACATTGACATGGAATTGCCAATCAGGAAAGTTTCATTTTATTGTGTAAAAATACGTAGGATTTAGTTGGCTATTCTTGTTGTTTGGCTAGGTTATTTGAGTAAGAAAATACTGGGTAATAAATTGATGAAATTGCATAACCTTTTGAACATTGTTACTCCCAATAATACGCCGCCTTTTTATATTGGCTATCGAGACATCAAACGTATTATATGATCTCACTATCTGGCTTAATAGGATTTAGACCCTTGTTTTGGGTACTTGAAGGCTTTCACGCTAAACTTATTGAACGCTAATCCCTTACATCCCTTATCGCCACTATATCGACATTTATATTTTAGTGTGAATATTGACCTCTCACCTCACTTGCGCGTTTGAATTAAACTGAAATTTTAAGCATTTTATCGTATCGTAAAATATATCTGAATTATAAAATTATGTGAATCGTATATTCAAAATATTTATTTAGAGATAGAACATTGTTTATTTGATTGACTGTAATATGAAGCTTACTAAAAGAACATATGAATAGAATTAAAATAATTTTATTTTATGGTATTGGTAGCTGATCAATAAGCTTGCAAGTTTCAGTACAGGAAGTCGAAGGTTTAAACTTTAAAAATATTAGACTGAATACCAAATAAGCTGAGTAATTAGCTAGCAATTAGTCATTGTAAGAAACAATTCTTCGAATTGAGTCTTCGCATTGTGGAAGTTCTTATGTTCTGTATTAGAAACGGACGTATAAAATGAATAATTATAGTAATACATATCACTATAATCACGAGCTGTATAGATAGTGAGCCAAAGGATATATAATTTATTTTGTTCACCGCATCGGGGATATGCGGTGAACACATTGTCCGCTGGAATTATATAGTTGCTTTGAAAAGATCGACCATTTTAAGCATGAAAGGGTGCTGGTTGACCACATTTTTGGAAAAATGAAAACGATCTTTTAGAATTAGAAATTGACTCAAAAATTCAGAGATAAGAAAAAAGTTGGTTTGTGAAAGCCAAAACCTACATTATAGCAATATGTTGATAATGCTAATGAATTATTAAGTCCATAATCAAAGATTAGAGATTAATCAATGTAATTAAATTTGACGAAGAATCAATTATAAATTACATAATGAAATGACGGTGTTTTATTAAATATATTTTAATGTGAGAAATCAGGCAATAAAGCTCTTATTTGATGTATATTATAATTAATTCATTATCACCTAAGAAATGAATTAAGCATGGATTGTTAAATCGATTATTAAAGACAACGCAGATGGCTTATCCGAAGCTAAATTTATGAATTATTTAATTATTCAAGCTTCAGGTACATTTGCCACAGTGAATATTAGGTAAAAGCTTGATAAAGCACTTTCACAACCCTCGCTTACAGTTCGAGCAGAAAATCTCCGAAATTCATTTTAAACGCTAATATAGTCTGTCAGATCGATGAGTCAAAGTTCCTTGGACTCTATTTCATTATAAACGATCAATAATTTAGAAGTTGTTTGACCTATTGCAAGGAGAAATTAAGAAATAAAAAGCCATACAAAATAGTGCATTGTTAATTATCTTATAAAACAGTGAAAGATAAAATCCGAAAGTTTTCTATAGACATTCCAAAACCGATATATTATAACTTGTTATTTTATCTTAGAAATGTTTGGCAGACTTGCGTGTTTATAATTTATTACGGTTAACGTTAAGCAGAAATCACGGTAGGGAAGTGAATCGAAAAAAAGAGATCAAACTTAGTTTTATGATAATATGGATTCGTACTATTTTGTATCAAATATTAAATGTATGTACATATAATTATGCAATTATTGACTAAGATATGACTGATGTTTAAATAATGAATATAAAAATCAATTCCGCGAGCTTTAAAGCTATTAACAGTAATTACAGCGTTTATTGATTTTTATTTGGGAGATTGATGACCATTTAGGCATAATAAAATAAGATTTAAATTATAGTTTGATTTAGAGTTATTATGTGTTGCGATTCTGAATTTTTAAAGAACGTAAAACTATTATTATTTGTCCATTATTAATAAATTTGTAAAAAAAACTGTTTATTTAAGCTAAAAAGAAAATATTGTTTATTTAAGTAAGTATCTTAAAGTGAAATACCGTAAATTAAATGTATCAAAATAGTTGTTTATGTTGAATATGGCGGCAAGGTGATTTGGATTTGTGAAAAATTCAAAGATAAAGAAACGGACGAGGCAGCCAGTCCACTGTTGCGTTAAGGGTTATGCAGCGGTACCGGAACTGGCTAAGACACGTACTCCAAATGCCTCCAGAAAGACTAAATTCTCTTTTTCCATGCGATTGGATTCCACTGGATGCTTTCCCCAGTATGTATTTGACAGATTTAAGTGATGACACCATGATCTGTGAGTATGAAAAAGGACAGGGTATCTTAGAGTTGCAATATGGCGGAAAAATGCTGCAAATAAAAAGCAAAAATATATTTAAAAAGATTGATACTAATAGTATAACACACATTCTTTCACAAGTTCAGAAAATCTCTTAATAGTCAAATGATTATTCTTTTTGATTCAATCTGTTTTTTTATAATTTTGGAAATACAAAAAAATGCTTTGAGATGAATATATTAACAGTTGGGCTTAAAATAATTATATTGAAATACGACAATATAAATAAATTATAAAATGCTTTTAAGATCAAAGTACAAGGAACAATATGTTTGCTAGCAGATGTCTGCTTATTATGAATGAGTTGAATTAAAAACGATCGTTGATCGCGATGAAAAAACTTTTATTATAGCGAGAGAGGTTTTACAAGATACCCCCAGGGTAAATTCTGAGCAGCCAAAATTCTTGTTGTTTTTTCTTTGTCATATATATATATACCTGCAAGCTTTTTTTTGTGAAAAATGCTGAGTAAAAATATTTATTTATTAACAGGGGTTGTTAATGTCGCGGGAGAAGTTTTAGAGATCGTTAAGAAACGGAGTCATTTGTATTATTGTAAGCGAGCTCAATTTATTGGTTCCGTCAGCTGCATCTTTCTTATGTTCGGTTGTTCTTTAAATTGTAAGTCACAGTAAAAATGCTAAAGCAAGTGAGTAAAAAATTAAACAGTGCAAGGAAAATTTAAATAAAAAGTAATAAAAAAAAACAACAGTGTGTGGTTTATGCATATTATCCATGGCTTTATTTAAACGAATTTCTTTTAATAATTATTACTCCTTATAAAACTAAGCGGCAATATGCAGTTGGCCACTCTTTTTATTCGTCTCGCGAGTAGTGTAAATGAGAATTATGCTATTTTGGTTAATATTGGTCGTCGTGTTCTTCATAACCTGAAGAATTGAGACCATCTGCTGTTTTTTTTTATTTCCAATTATAGAACTAACCTATCGATAGGGTTTAATAAAATTTTCTTATAAATCGACATCTTCCGTCTAAGTAAGAGTGAGTTTAGATGTATATTAAATATATATATATATTTCAGAATTTATCTTGGTAGAATTTCATTGCTTTATTTATTTTTCAATTTTTTTCATTCCTTTTATTGACTATCTTTTTAAATTTATTTTTCTTTTGTGTTTTTTTACATGATAAATTAGGAGAAAATTATTTAATGTAATGTTGTAAATGTCCAGAATTCGTAGTTTGTAATGTCATTAATACGTATAATAAATAAACACATAAACATATATGGTTGGATTCTAAATTACTTAAAACTGGTAAGCTTCCATATGTGAGGTCATTGTTAGCGACCCGGGTTTCGCCTTTCGGCATCTTGAGGCTAAATTATATGTGGGCGGTGAGCGAACATATGGAAGTTTACCAGTTTTAAATTATTTAGAATTTAAAATCAATTTCCATCAAGCACCATCAGTCAAAAATATTAATTTTATATGGTTGGGTATGTTATTTTATCCATATACTCCTCTTTTGGAATGGATATCTTCACACTGTGTAGATCCATTTGCTCCACGTTGGGAGCGAACATGGTATATAAAGAAAATGTTATTTTGTTCTCGTTGCTTAAATATTTTACATCGAGTTTTTAAATAATACAGAAAACATATTATAAATGACTATAATTTAAAAAAAAAACTACGTGAACCATTTAAAGTACATTAATGAAATAACATATGAAATCATTTAATTATGAGCTAAATAAATAATTTAAAAAAAAGTTGAGTAAGAAGTTTTACGTCTAAAAGAAATAAAAATTGATTGCACATAAAATGAACCTATATAAATAACTATAATATTTCAGAATAAAGAAAATCAGGTAGATTTGTCTCAGTGCAAAGACAATTCAAACATCTAAACTTTTAAATTTACTTTGTGATTATATTTTCGATTTTATTAGGCCATAGTAAAATTCTACGCTAACCCAAGTTTCCAGACATCCTTTTCACAGTGATCGTCTAAATTTATCCCGACGTCCTTCGACGAATTCGATCGATATAATGCTGACAATTACTTGTCAACCTTTCGAAGTGATGCCCCGAGTTTACAAAAGCATAAAGAGCGTAAAAATCTTCGCACTTCGATTGCGTCGAAAGATACTGTGACTTTGCGATTGTGGTGAACGGAAATAAGATAGGGAGCTGATACGTAAGACTTTTAGTACTCGATTTGCTGAGACTGTGGAATTGTGGATAATTCATTGAAACTTTTTGTATAATTTTCAGTATTGTCTGAAATGAGATTTCGTAGTTTTACGTTTATATTTTGTGCTGATACATTTAATTTAAACCACAACGTAATCTTCACAATGTAAAAACGTGTCTTGACATTTATTTCATAACAATTGGTTTTAGTTCTGCATATTTGAATGAAAAAAAGTTTACAGGTTTAAATCCGAAACCTTTTGAAACTGGAGGAAGCTTATGTGGCACTATATGCTTTATAGTTATATGGCGATTTACAAGATGCTAATTACATTCTGTAAAAGTGTTCCCATTTGTCAATTAAAAGTGTATGTTAAAGTTATTTAGACCATTTGTTGGATAGGTTGGTCGTTTAGGACTTAGTTTTTACGAAAAATAATATTCCAGTATTAAAAAAAAATATGAAATTGTATGCTGACTGAGAAGGTTTCTCCTCAATAAGGCCAGATAAAAACATAGCTTATTTATTTGGAATAGCAATCATGCACACTTTAGCTGGCGCGCACCAACGTCTTGAGAAGTTGCTGCTAGGAATTTCTAGCATTTTGAGAAACGCCTCATGCTCGTTACGCTAAGGTATGGGAACGTTTCGAGTAGCGGAGAGGAAAGCGATTATTAGTATATTTCTACTAAATATGAAAAGTACTTAGTGTTTCTTTGGTAGTAGCATTATTTGAAGATTGAGACTTTTCGTTTGACAAACACTGACACAGATGGCAATGCCCTTACACTGTAGAAGTTAGTGTCAAAATATGAAACATTTTGAATGGAATTGTTGTCAATATACAGAGCTTAAGCTGTGTTTATTCCAGTAAATTGGAAGGTTGTGGGCATTGAATTTGAGTTGAAGTAAATTTTGAACAGTTATAAATCCGAGATTTTCAGTGTTGTGACAAAACAATTCCTATTCCTGACAGAAGCGCGTGCAGGCAGTGTAGTGTATTTATTATTCACCTGTCGCCAACTGATCCTAAGCCCTTGTTAAAGTTAACACGTTAAGGGGGTGCCATATTATTTATGACGCGACACCCTCACCGATATTTAACACTTAAAGCGATGACTCGGGCATGTTTTTATTGTATTGGGTTTGTTTTATCAATGCGTAGATATCTGTGACGTTTAAAAAATAGAAAGAGTTTTTAGATTAGAACGCGTATAATAATAAAAGAAATATGGAATAGGTAACTGGCTACGTACTATGGATTCCTCTAGAAAGCCTAAACAATGTTTGTCTATTCTTGTGACCGGTGCGATTCCGGCGTCTTGGAAGACTAATAAATACTATCCATAGAACGCACTCGGCGGAACAAAGGGGTGCTGGTATAACCCAAGAGGATGTAAGACGGCTGGTGGGTGACAGAGATTCCTGGAGGCGCTACGTGGCAGGCATATGCTACGTATAAGGAACAGATATGACAGAAAAAAATTAATGACATAGAATAATAAAAATAATCCGTTAGTATTTGTTCACATTCAATAATGGTAGTTTAGAACGTGTAAATGTTTTTAACCTAAGCCGAATTGATTGTGTTAGAAAAAATGGTCAATACCAACGATTACACCGAGTACTACGAAAATAGTTAAAAACCTTTTTCTAAAGTGCGTATTAATGAAAATGTTATGGTTATATTATAAACATATCTATCGAAGCTTAAAATATATATAATTGAATAAAATGATTATCCTTTATCTTACATACATTCACAGCAAAAAACGTTACTTTGTCTGAAATTCTAAATAACCGTAAATGGTTTTAATTAAAATTTAATCCACAAAGTAAATAATTAAGATCGATAAACAAAGTATTCAAAAAACGATTAAGCTTGTAATTTATAGAAAATGTTTGAAAGCAAATGTTATTGACAGATATGAACAATGTCAAAGCTTAAAGTCATAAAATAGTCTTCAGTTTCAGTAAAATTTAAAAATAAAATTACATACCAAGAGATTAAGTAAAGCTTTTATGTGCTTTTTGGTATTTGTAGATTAAAATATGTTACTTTAGATCGAAACCAATTTCTAGAAATTATACAATTAAAAAATGATTTAAATGAATTCAAATTGAAAAATTAAAAAAAATCTTGTACAATGTTATGAATTTGAAGGTAAAGCAACGATCGGTCAAACGTTTGTTCAATCATATTTAACTTGAAGTGTACGGTTCACAAAATGTAATCCAATTATTTTCCTTAGCTGATAAATTAATATTTGATCCATTCATATGGAAAATATTTTCATGTTTTTGATAAAAGCCTTATTCAGAAAATAGTCACTTTTATTATATTGTGAATATTCAGAGTTATGATAACAGTTTTATGGCAAAAACTATTTTCCTCGTTGAATCAATTACAGCAAATCTCACCAATATTTTTACACACTATCATAATCTACAACCGAAGTTATCAAGTATCGGTTGGTATTTTCCCAGAAAATCTTTATGAAACAAGCTAATATGAATTAAACAACAAAGCTAATATTATAAGATACTGTGTGTAATAATGTTACACGAAAGTGAATAAATAAAACAAAGATTGTTTGACATACTGTCCGGTTTTCATATCATCGCAATAGGGTTGGTTTATCGAATACCCACGTGTTTAATTTGAAAATTAAAATTGTTTAATTAATTAGATAGTTTTTACTATATTACATACTGTATGTCTATTCTTCCTTAATCATATAGCTTTGAAAACTAGATCACATACCGTCATATATTTACGTGTATTTATTTAAATGAAATTTGTTTTTTATTTTCTGAAAATTTGATGGTTGGTCAATTCGAAATGTTCTAAATTAGAGGGTAAAATAAAATTGAAAACCGGAATTGAATATAAAGTACCACCATGATATTATTTACTATATCCGTTTCGAAAGTGTAGTATATAAATCTACACAGTGTGAAGATGGTTCGGTCTAGTATCTAGATCTACAGAATGTAAAGACATGTCTCGACAGATTTTTTTTCAATGAGAATTGATTGTCAGCAATTCGACATCTAGTCAACTTGGGATAAAAAAATGTAAATATACGTATCGCTAATTTTGTATTGCCATTGTTTCAGAAAGACAAAAAAAAAAAACCGATTATTAAGAAAAGAATAATTTGTTTTTTTTTCTTTAAGTCATTATGCCAATGATGTAACTAACTGAAAAAATGAAATAGTAGACCCAGCTAGATTTATGATAACGGCTTTTTATATGAGAGAATAATTATTCTACTGTCATTGACTGACTTCTTATATCTAATATTATATGTGAAAATAATACAATACGAAATTTATAAAAATAATATTCAGAAAGAAAAGAGAGAGACGTGTTTTTAGTAGAGTCGTGTAATTAGTAGAATATTACAAAAATTAAATATAAAAAAAAATATGATTATGTTTCCATAAAACATAAGTTTTCACGTACTCGTATACAATATCAAAATTACTCAATCGAACGTAAAGAATGAGATCATTTTTTGGTTTTTATAATTTTTATTACGATAAAAGTTTAATTTAAATCGATTTTTAATTTTTTATTTGAATATGATGGCTACGTTTATTATATTAATTTGATATGATGACTTCTACTATCTATAAGTTATAAAACTATAACTTGATTCCTGTGGATGCTATCAGATACTTAATATTTTGAATGGCCTAGTCACTATAAATATCGTCTCTTGTTTTTTATATAATGTTCCTTTTTTAAAAAAATGCACCACTTTTTTCTAAATTACATTCAGTGAAAATATTAGTAGATAATCGTAATTCTATTATATGGACAATTTACTCGTCTGAAATTGTCTTACCTTATATAATTGGGATGTAATAAGCCTAAGGATTCACGTTCAATTTCAGATATTCCAGGTGTTTTTTACTAAAAAATATTTTATCAAATATAGAAGTGATGCTTTCAAAATCAAAAAATAGTTCTCACCTTTTCTCAATATTATTTAGACAAAATGTAGACATTTTTCGTGTGCTTAGTTTCTATCTCATTATTTCCGGTAGCTAAAAGATAACGTGCATGCCTTGCATCCGGCAAAAGCGGATTTTATTCCAACATCTACGTATTTAAAATAAATACTGAGTTCCCATTATGTTAAGCAATTATCTAACAACCAATTCTCGTGAAGTAATATATAATCTGCATAAACGTCTCCTCACATTTCGGAGATCTATATTCTCCTTTTTCAAAACAGACATCTTTGCACTGTGTAGATCTATATATCCAGTAGTGTAGTTGAGCTAGGGCACCATACTGGTGCTTTATTTCGAGTCAGGACGCTACCCTGTCACTTTTTTTGACAGGTCTGTTTGCAGTTCAACAACTACTTTGATGTTAAGTATTCATTATTCAGCATATTACCTTTTTATTTATTTTTTACATGTATACTACTAACTCTGGAATTTATTTATTTAATACGAGGGAAAGAGATTAAAATAAAAAAAACTACTAGACTAAGCCACGCTCCGAAAGTGAAATAAAAAAAGTAAATCTACAACTAAAATTTGCTTAAAATGATATGCTCGTTTTTTAAATAAATGAAAAATTTACAAATGTGTATGGCTTTTAACTGTAATGTACGGCTTAAAAATGAGTACAGAATCACTTTACCGAGACTCTAGTGTATATATTTGATATTATACATGAACGCATAGCATACGAAAAATTGGTGGCGTAGAAAAGGAAGCCTGTTTTTATGCCCCCGGGCCAATAAATTTAGAGCACGTCTTGGGAATATAAATTTAAGCTTTCATATAATCACTTTGTTTATCAATGCAAAAGCTTTGCCTTAAAATATACTTTGTTTGTTTACCATGTGACTGAATAACGTGGCAAAATATAATGTTACAATATTGAAACGTTGATTTAGATTAGCACACTTATGTAACGTGATGATTTGTTAATTTACAATGTCTTTCAGGCATAAATCTTTTGAATTTTTTGAAGGATTATATAAGATAAAAAACAAACAAAATCTGCAAAATAGCCAAAGTTTTTACTTATATTAGATGTTAAATATTGTTCGTAACTTTGTTTAAAGGTTTTAAAAGTAATTTATCTTTTTAAATATTTTATTTACTTTAAAATTCAGCATATTTAAGTGGATGGAAAATTAATTATGTCTAATTTTGGGTGACTCATATTTAAACTCGGATCGTTCCCAGTGAATAAAATGTATCGTTATCGATATCAGACCTCAGATGTACTCCTGATTAAGACCAGTTGTGAGGACGTGGCATGTGATTGGATGAATATTAAATGGTAAATCTGTGAAATTGTACTGTAAAAAGTTCCTTAAACAATCGCCATACAATTTACATCTAAAATAATCAGGAGTTAGTGATGTAATTATAATATATGATAATTTAGTTATTATAGTATTATTGTGAATAAATTGAAAAAAAAAATCAAAACTTGTGTTATATATCATCAGTTATGTATTATAATATCAATATACATGTTTTTGATGTTTTGATTGGGTTATATCTATATATAAATAAAAATGTGAATGTTTGTTTTTTGAAAATCTTAAATCTCCGAAAGTTCCACACCGACCGCTTTGAAATTTTGACACAACGTTGCATTCAAATACGTGCGTGTTTTTTTTATACCTAATATTATACATTGTAGATGTGACACCTGTGACAGGTAAAAACAGCGTCATTTAACCAGACTGAGCCACAGCAACGCGTGGCCGGGTAGAGCTAGTTAAACATAACTTTGGAGTGTTTATTCAATGGATTACTAGGTTGCATTATGAGAATTCGCACACGTGGAAACGCATATTAATAGAGAACAAGTGAATAATTTATGCCTGAAAATTACGATAATTTTCAATACGGTCAATACTTCTATGAATTTCAGTGTCAAGCGATACGTTAGTTTCTATCAAATTAATTAATTGGATACGAAAGAAGAATTCATTATGGAAGGTTTGTAACAACTTAAATAGTGGTAAATATTTTATGATTATTAGAATTTTATTCGCATTAAAAAGAGTTGAATCAATGCCATTATTTTTACTATCGTCTAAAAAGATACATTAATGATTCATTAAATACTTGACTGAAAACATTGTTCCATTACATTACTGGTATTAGATAGAAATGTCCAATATTGACCTTATTGTTCGCATTTCATCTACTGTTAAAATATTAATGGGGTATCTGGCTAAATATCATATTTTATGCTCTTCGGATTGGAGGCTTTTAAGGAAAATAAATTCATCTGAACAGATTTTAGCTCGCACATTTTCTATTGTTTTCACAGTCAATTTGAAAATATTCTACAAAGGCTTCACAACTTTATCATTGGCGTTATAAATAAACATATCTTTCGTATCCAAAAGGATCAAATTTTGGCAGTTGAAATTTTCAGATCGCTATTAAAATTGTAATACTGTAAGTATTATATATAATTCGCAGATATATACGCAATTACGAAATGAGTTGTAAAAACATCACTCATTATTTTTTAATGAAATTAGATATTCACTGTAAAAATGGAGAAAAGTTTGACTTACTGTAAAGAATCATTTCGATGAAACTTTAATTGAGGGTGTTAAAAACAAAAGCGCCGATCTCCACTAAAGAAATATCTCGAAAAACCCAGTGAATTGTATGATGGAGTTCTAATTACGTATTCGAATACTTAATTTCCTAAAAAGTTTTTTATTTAAATAAACTGTCGAAGAAGACATTAATGGATTTAAGATTAAAACAATATGAGCAACTCACTTTAATGGTGTTGATATGGACAGTGGGGTTCTTGCTTTTAACTCCTTCAATCAAGCTATTAATTATTTACATTTTGCAATCATTTATTATAAATAAACGTATGCAAATGTATATGTGGCTGCTAGAATTGTGTTACTAGAACCTCCATTTCCAATTGTTTTTAGGACTCATATAATAATCCACTCAACTACAGTGAGCAAAAAAGTATTTCAACTAAAAAATAAATTATCTTATTCAAACAAATAAATAACGTCACTCACCGTTCGAATAAGCGCGTAAATTTTGTTTATTATCAAAGAACAAAATCAAAGCAAAATCTCAGATTGAATAAAAAAATGTTTAACATAGAAATGGTTTACATTAATTGAAGTTGATGAGTGGAACTTTTCGAGCCGATGAAAATTGCTTATTTTATCGATTTTGCGCAGTGAAGTTTTCCACGTTTATCTGTAGTCAAGAACGCAATTCAAAATTGTATTATTATGGCAGAATTTTGAACTGTTGTCGGAGTGAGATTGGTTTACTAAAAATAGCTGTAGACAAATAGGCCGAGTCATAGTGTGTATTATTATGTTTGGTCGCAGTGTGGGTGGGTTCATCCAGGATGTTTCATTACGTCAAGTATATTATTTTACCTAATGTCCTGAATGTAGACAGATGATGTATGTCATAAATAAAGAACCGCATACCACATTATTTAATGAAAACGTGTCATATAATACACAATTATTAAAATATGCCACTAATTCAGATATTGTAAGTGGTATTACATGGAAGCTAGCGTAATCGTATCGGTCAAATATTTCAAATTATATTTAATTATAGACTAAAATTATTATTATTACTTATTAATGCATGAGACTATAATTGCTCATAATAATCGATATGGTAGTATTACAGCAGAATTGGATTTGATTTCTTTTAAAAAACTACTTCAATATTCTATATATTTTTTTACATTATGTTCGCTCCATAGTGAAGCATATAGATCTACACAGTGTAAAGATACCCACTATAAAAATGGAGTATATCCACAATGTAAATACGTATTGACAAATTATTTTCAGCGAGGATTGTTAGTCAGATAATTACTCAATACAATGGGCATATGGACCTGCATTTTTGGGTTTATTAAATCTTTCAGATGGCGGATTGAACCTGCATTCCTTGGATTAATAGACGCGCACGCTAACCTCTACGCTGTCGGGGAGACATTATTCATGTTAATAATTTTTTTTTTAACCTTTTTAATCATGATGAAATGAACTAATGCGGGTGAATGATAGTCCATCACGGTGAAAAAGTTTTGTTCGGATTTTTGAAGTCTGTTTTTTTAAAATCAACTCTGTCAAATTACGAAAATGCGAGTGACATAGTTGGATTTTGTTATCTGTCGAATAGTCGATACAAGCTATTAGATTGTTGAAATAAGATCTTATCATTGATATATTTTATATACCTTGTTATCATCACTTCGAATATCATAACTCCATTTGCTATATATCTTTAAGTCATGATGTGATACCCAGACTTACCTGTTCTACTTCTAACCGATGTAACACATCGTTCCCAGCAATTTTCTTTCGAAAATTATACCATATTATCCTACAGAAATCGAGAAATTCTAACCCTCCAGAAAATATATCATTGTTATCAAGCAAATTCTTCCAGCTGTTTGAAAATTTTTGCAGTTTGCCAACTATTTTACAGATATTTGTCTGTTATTTTGAGGTTGTACTGTACTTAGTCTTATGAGTTCTGGAAACAACTTCACTCTTAGTTATGATATCACCAATTATAACACCAAAATAATAAGTCCGGCAATTCGATTCAAATTAATTTATTTAACATAGTGATAGTATAACAATTAACACCGTAGCATAAAAAGAGTTTTCAAAGATATCATTTAAAAATGTCATAAATTATGATTTATGATTAAAATGTAACGAAGAAGAAAAGAAGGTTTTATATGTTAAATTAGATGGATAATATCGAAGAAATTTGTAAAATAACATCCATCTAAACTCAGTCTCACTCGGGTGGAACATATCAGTCTTTTTCTTCTTATACCATGTTTGCTACCAAAGTAGAGCATATGGATCTACACAGGGTGAAAATATCACTCGGAAAGTGGAGTATATGGAATCTCCACAATATGAAGACGTTTAGTTTTTTTTTTACGAGAATTGTTTGTCAAACAATTGCTCAACCCAATTGCCATCTAGTCCTAGATTTGAATTTTTTTTAAATCTGATAGATGTGAGAATCGAATCCGCACCTGGATTTTTAGGTGTGTACGATAACCTATAAGCTTTCAGGGAGACATACCAGTACCATAAACAATTTCATTCGACACAGCCATTACCTTAGTTAGCTATACACTTTAGAATACAAAAAAAAACCTGCTGATATTCCAGACTCTACAGATGCTCTATGCCAGTTTTCTAAAATACTTTTTAGGGTATACACATGTTGTGTATTGTGTGATAACTATCATATAATTTAAACAATACAATGATGTTAACGAATTTATTATAGAAGCTTTCAGAAATGTAACCAAAGTTAGAGTTGAACAGTTAGTTTCGCCATAAACTTAAGAGTTACTTCATTTTGTATTACAATGAAACGCAAAAGATACTTCTCTAGTTTGATTACTTGTTCTCTAACATTATTATGGTTAGTAAATACAGTTAACGATATCTTTAGGACAATGTCAATATTTTATATGTTATCTCCATAGTCTCCATACATCTTTAGAGCCGTTTCCTTACAGTTTTAAACTTTTAAATCTTTAAGCCCAACTTGATACTGTACATCCAATTGTAAGGGTTTTCTTCCCTTTCAGTTTTCCATTTTCATAACAGTTTCTTAATCACGTACGAAAAGTCTATTATTATTAAAACTGGGGTTTAAAAATAATATTGAAATTATGTGTCGAAAAGGTGTGCTCTATGTTAAAAAATACAATGAAGCTACTTTAAACGAAATACATTGAAAAGAGTCTTCAAATGCGTACTAGACGATGAGACGTAGTGAGAAAGGTCTAACCTTGAACTATAACTGTCATAATATTAAAAATATGAAGCTTTTTATGAAAATCACTGTTTTTACAATAAAACATATATTTCTTTTCAGTATTTTATAGTTTGGAAAATTGACAGCAAAACTTTCTAAAGGAAAATATTTCAATTTTAAATTCAAGTAAATGTATTTACACGGTCTAACTCCGATTTCCCCCAGTTGAAAAGGTAACATGTCCATAGTATAATTGGCTTTATCAATAACTATTTCTATTCTAAGTAATATATAATATTATAAGAGAGATTGAACAAAATGTATATATTAATATTTATTATGATTATGCGCTCCAAAAGTGAAATATTTAAATATAAGCAGTGTGAAGATGACCATTCCAGCAATGAAATGTATGGATCATGTGAAAATATCTTAATAAACTGTATCACGAGAATTAGACATCTGCCGATTGCTCAACCTATTGAACATCCAGTCCCGCATCTGTAGATTTTCGAAATTTCAGCAGCTGTGGGAATCGGGCCCGCAATCTCTGGCTCCAAAGCGCAGAGCCAGCTTTTCGTATTAGAAGGGTGGGGTTAAATATTGTTTACGCTGTGAAAATATCGAGTCGTTATTGGCAATATGGCGGTCTTATTTTTTTTTTTAATAAAATTAGTTCAAAATAGATATCCGCATGAACTGACGAAAGATCGTAAGGAATTCAGCAGAAAAGGTCATAATTTATCCATTTTTCATTTTAACGTATGATTTTTTTTCTGAATTTCGTTGAAATATCGACTAAGTAAAACTTCGTAAGTGTCATATAGTTTAACGTTTACGATCTTCTGCCGAATATAGTTCAATATATACACATGTAATGTTTATTCGTTTATAATACAGAATTATAGTTTCTTTATGCATCAGAAGTTAATATGTAACAAAATATCAAGTCAGGTAAATGGAGGAAGAATTATAATTAACTAGAATGGAATACAAGGAAAATGATTGATTTCACTATTATATTGACCGGCTATTTACGCAATATTGTTGACTTGTCGCGAAATAGAGTTGATTAATCTCCATTTTCATATGCACTGAAAGCAAAACACGTAGACCAAATACACGTATTTTTGTCTAGACATATTGGCAAACAAACTCATTTGTGTGTCACAGAATAGTATTTGTCGTAAATACTATGATATTTACCAACGTTCAACGTTTTCAATTAGTTCATAAAGTATTTGACTCAATTCACTAATATACAATACCAACAGAGAGGGTGAAACATCTAGTGAGCCTCTAGAGTCTTTAATTAAAATAGTATGTATTTGGAATGTCTTTATTTTTGCTGAATAGGAGCACCCAAAGATAAGACAAATATTGCCCTTGTAACTTCATGCATGTCGTGCCTATGATTGTAGTTCATTAAATAATAAAATCAATCGACGTTTCGTAAACCAGTATTTCCCAAACCTGCGAAATATTTTTGCATCTAAAAAAAAATCCGATTAATTTTGGATATATCGTCGTTTTAGTAGCAAAAGACGTTAAAATAAAAAAGTGAGTTTTGAGATAGTCGAGTTTTAATGTTCGAGTCTCTATGTTAAATACATTTCATGACAATTACTATCAAATAATACATTATACCTTAAGAATTTGTCGTAAAATGTATTTAATAGAGAGACTCAAACATTAAAACTCGATTATCTCAAAACTCACTTTTTTACTTTAACGTCTTTTGCCAGTAATACGACGATATGTTATCTTGTGTTTTAAGTACTAACTATGTAACTATTGTAAACGCCATGCAACAAATTAAAGGAAAACGATGTATTGTTCGTATATAACTGCAGAAAAAAAGTTCTCTAAGGACAGACAAACATATTTTTTATTCTAAACATAATGGTCACAGCTAAATTAACTTCAGACCATAGGGTTTCCTACCTCTTAATCGAATAGAATGGTTTTTACTGTAAGTTCTACCAGTTTTTCAGCTTGTCAGAACCTTCTACTTGTTTATGCATCTAATTGCAGGATGACAATCACATCCTCTGGAAGTGTCCTCATATGTCAGTTAAAAACAAAGAGCTTTTTAAGTAGATTTGAACATTTATCGGACCGGTCTGCCATTGCAACTTGGTTTCTACGAAAGTTAGTTTTCTAGCTTTTGAAAAAATTGTCCATGTCGTTTAAACGTTTTTGGTTTTGATGTTCAAATATAAGATTACTCAATAAAAATAAATTTTGACCATACCTATTCTAAATTATAAGTATTATAATAAAGCCACACTTTCTTTCAAAGCTTTCACTTGTTTTTTCAATAAATGCACGTATTTATTGCTGTATTGTGTTGTGTCAATATATTGTAGTATTTATAAAAAAATACGCCAAATATAACGAATTACAAGGTTTTGTGAGCAAAGACTTAATTAATTAATTAAAGGAATAACTTTAATAAAAATTAGCACCCACAAAACATTCAATAACTATTAAATTACAACAGCATGTTTTTCAATAATTAATTAATCAAGAAAGATTTAGTATAATATATACCATTTGAATATTAAAATTTCATATTACAGTCTTAATTATATAGAATTTATACGAGACGTTAATTTGTTTCTTCAAAATTTCAAGCACGCGTTTCTCTTGTTTGTTACTATGTGGCTTGGACGTCTTCTGTTAAACTACATCCAAATAATTATAATAAAAATGACTAAAAATACAAAATAACGAATTTGTTTACATAACGAATATTTTTAAATACCAATAAACATTCTTAAGACAAGATTTGTTTTTAATAAAATATAAGCTTACTCGTTCCTGTTTTATTATACAATATTAATAATCGAGAAGTATCTAATCTTGTGTTATTTCTAGAAAAACAAAAAACTAATTAGTAGTGTTGTAAATGAAACAAGCAATTGAAATTAATTGAGAAAATTGAGTGGGTGATACGTTCTTTCTTTCTGTTATTTTTCTTTTCAAAAAATATTTTCTCATATTTTACTTAAGCAGAAATTCACATTCAGCGCATTATTTTTGTTCTTATCGACAGCTTTTCCGAAGTTGTCCTCGAAATGATTGTTCTAGGAGTTTCCGCTATATAACATTATATATATATAGTACCAAGGGGCAAAAAGACATCTAATATACTTATACATATTATAAGATTTTTATCGTACTTATATATTTTTTCAATGAAGCAATAAGTATAATGGCAAATTTGCATTACTCAGATGTCACTGCAAACTAGAGAAATAATTGAATGCATGTAACACAACTGATTTATTGTTTCATATTTGTACTTATCTCGGTACAATTCTGTTACATCTTATACCAAAGAAGCACACGCGTAAAAAAGGTAAACAAGAGAGTAAGTAACAGATGTAATGAAGTGAGAGAAATATGTGTAATATATCTTTCAAGATCATAAATTAAAAAAAATAGTACATACGTATAAATGAATTTCAAAATGTGTTACCAATATATATTATAAAATATGTTATATCCAGGTTATATATAGACACTGTTTAAAGTAATGTATCTGTAAAGTATTATTGGATACCGCACTTATTAAACTCGTGAAAATCCTTATCCTCCTCAATCCTTCTAAAATCATTATTATTTTAGATCTTATTCGTATTTATAAATCGTTTTCAAACATAACCTTAAAATATATTTCGAATTTTTCTGTAAATTTAAAGATTTTGTCACTTCAATTTTGCTATTAGTCTTGTACCTCAAGCAATAAGCATGACTTTATTTCTAAAAATGAAGGCAGTATCCAAACAGTTTTTCCTCTACCGCATCCAATCTCTGCAGCGTGAAGACACATCTTAACAATTTTTTTCACAAGAGCTGGTTATTTGGACAATGTATTTTAAACCTAATTCTATAGCTATAATATAAATTATGAAATAGATTGTATCAATGATATATGATTTATATTTTTACAATATTTCAAGTATAAATGTGTCATATTATTTACTAAAATTGTTCATTTTATATTATATAACAATTTGCATAGAACCTATTTCTATAATACATAACAATAATATACGACATACTAATATTATACAAAATATAATATAATACATAATAATATTCTACAGTAAAAAAATATTTATAATAGTCTATAAAGTAAACACAAGACTAAGGGAGCTTATTATATTTTCTATTATCTGGTGGTATATAAATTCGTCGATTATATTATATATAATATAACGCAAACATGACCTCAATGTGCTAATAAAAATGCTTTCACCGTTTGGTTTCCATTGTTTAGTAGTCTAAAAAAAGTTATTCTATCAAAAAATATGTATGTAAATATTCATGTATCTATAAATGTTTCAACACAATATTGGAAGCTTAAAGCTTTCTGTAAAACTTTTTGTTGAATATTTCGTAGTCTTTAAGTGATTTATATAATCGTGAAAGTGTCATGTGACGTATTTCAAGAAATGCCTTAACTTGAAACACAGTTAAGAGAGTAAAAGTTTCTTATAAAATTATATAATTAATGCCATCGGTGAATCAAGTCAACTGATGCGCAGTTGTTAATAATTACATTCTTGGATATCATTGATGATTTAACATAAGCTTTTCTAATGATAATTTAATATATTTTTCTTCTTATTCGTGTGCTTAATTATATTTGATATAATTATAACACTTTAAATTGCCTGTGTTACGGAATTTCACATTACTTTCAATGCAGACATTTACCAATCGTCTTGGAAGTCAATTAATATGCACACAAGATTCAATGCCGCCGGTCGCGGGTTCAAACTCCGCAGCTGTATAAAGCTCTTTGTAAAAAATAATTAGAGATTGACTCAACCGCTTCTTGTAAAAAATCTGACATTATTAATATTCACATATCCAGAGAAAACATGTATTCCGTATTCGGCTATGATTTAATATTATAAAAGCCACTTATAATGATAAGTAATACATGTAATAACATAATAGCATTACCTAATTTTCACCATTCATAACATCCTAATATCGAGTACTGGCAGAAACTGCTGTTTTCTATTTAAACTAAAGCAACAAAATTTCCAAAAAATTAAAACTGAATCCGAAAGTAAGTACTTAATTTTTCAAACTTTTAAATTGAAATGAATGTGATGACGGATATCTTTATAACTGTTATTTACTATATGTTATACTATAGACTTTCATCATTAAAGTGATGGTTTTAAACAAAATTGCCTCGGTTATCGATATCTTACAACTATACTTACTACACTTACTACACCTATGTGGATGCTGTTGAATAATTTTTCAGAATAAGATCAGCCTAACTTTCTTCATAGACTCTCTTTCTTTTCTTTGTTTCATTTCTTATAACTTCTACAGTACTGAATTGATTTATACATGTTTTTTTGATGTTTTTAATAACGTGTCATATTAATTTAAAAAATATGTCATATTAAGATTAATTTCAACCAATAATATGTAGCATTTTTAGCATGTTAAATAATAAATAAATACATATTAAATAGTACACGCTTTTCAATATACCGTTAGTTTAGTTTGTTTGCTACAGTTGTAAGATCATGTGACGTGATTGATTAACTCGCTCTACAAATTGGCAATGTCATCGAGATAATCGATACTGTGAATAGATAAATTGTATAAAATACCAGATTTCCACAATTCACAGCGTATGAAAATGAAATTGTCTCGGGCAGTGTCGATACCAAAAGGGATTCTTCATTTTTAAAATTTGCGATTTGCATATTAAAAGAATTTTCGGCTATCTATTACTTCACTGAGATCTTCAATTATAATTTCATTTGAGTGACTGTTTGATATTTTTATGAGTAAATTTATTACGAGTTTCGTGATTACATTTTGCAAAGCTTTTCTGAAAAGGATATTCAAGAGAAAATATAAAATGAACGTTCTTATAATTGTGTTCGTAAAAAAGGCTTTATAATTTATCGTCATTTGAAAATAAATTGTCTGAAACTCAATTTACTTTACAATAAATCCAGGTCTATATTATATTAAAGTTATAAATGCATTTTTTATCATGCCTGCTTTTGAGAACTTATTTATTTTCTTATAAATTTATCATGACGGATTGCTTTTAATGATGACATTTAGCAAATCGATCAATATTCAGGATATCTATATGTTTTCCTTCTCATTCTTATAGCAGCTGGATTTGTAATCCAAAGTCTGGATGCATAACAATTTGAAAAATCAGTTTATAATTAATTTTCGTAAAAAATCTGTCAACACGCGTCTTCCCAATGTGGAGAACCGTATACTCCATTTCTGGAAATACGATTTTCACACTCTTGAAACCTATATGCTCCACTCATAAAAGAAATGTGTTGCGTCAATTTCAAAACTAAAAAATGCCAATATGTATACAGTTAAATGACTTGAAATCAAAATTTATGATGCTATTAATACTTGGAAAACTTAATTAAAAATAAATTTGGAAACTTTATTTCATATTAATCGATATTTGGTTAGATGTTTACAGTTTTTAAAGAAGATTGTGTCATCTATGACGGAATAATATACGGAGAAAAATCGTGATTTCAAGAATCCAATTTTGAAATCATAATGAAAAAGTTATACTAGTCATCGGTTTTACCATCGCCTTGGAGTCTATAAAATTTTCCATCATTTTTTTAAGCTATATCGGAGAATCGAATGATCAAATTTGATTTTATTAGTTGTACTACTATAAGAACTACAATATTATATAAGTAGTTTTTGTATCACATCCTTTTAAAAAAAATATTCCATATTTATTGAATGGAGTATTAATACAATATTAATACAGTCACTCTAGAGAAAAGATTCTTAATAAAAAACAACAAAGAACATATATTTTTTTAATAATTTATAAAATCGCATGGTATTTATTTATCTTTTCGTATAATTTAATTCTGTTAAATAATTATTAAACATTTTTCGTAGATATTCAAATTACTCAATAAAGATAACAGTGTAATAAATTTTAAAATATATTTAAGACGTGGTTAAAATTATGTAAATTTCACCGTAAATTATCATGAATTAAAATAGAAAACACAAAAGATATTTATTTCCAGCTTGTGCGTAGTTAAAACGCAAGTAAATACAGCTTTTATTTGATTAACCGTCTTTAATCACTTATTTTATTTACACTTTCCACAAATATTGTATTATTTGAAAGACTACCTCTTGATTATGTTGAAAATAATATTTTACTACATTGTGGATATTGTGGATACGTTCAGCGTTCAGAATATTAGAGTGAGCAAAGTTAATTACACAACAGTTGTTTTGAATCAAATATTTATTAAAGTTAAAAACACGATTCAAAAATTTAAAATAATCATTTGTACCTATATTATTTGTGTGAAAAATAATTTTGTGTTCGTTTGAATATTAGTTTCAGTGTTTATCTATGGTTGTTGTGATTTAGAGGCGGTATAATGCCTTAGGTACTCAACCATTTTAATAAATAAACTTCTCAGCTCGTATTTCAGCGCGACACAAACATGTCTTGCATGGAATACAAGAGTGTGCATCATAAATACGTCATTTCCATCTTTAGTGATTAATGCATGGAAGTCATTGTTTGCCTCGTTCCTTTCAATGGAAATGTCGACATGGATAGGATCGCCTTAAGGATATTAGTCGCCTACATACGTTATGACTAGTAAAAAATGAGTGATTTTTCAAAGAAAATACTAAGCTTTTTAGCCATCTAACATTAAAAAATGAAATGCTTTCATATGTAAATGTGTACAGTATTGAAAAAATGCCTGGTTGTATTTTTACATTATTGATTCAAAAAAAATATTAAAAACGGTAATGTTAAAATATAGTTAAACTAGCGACTCTAAAACTTATTACTGCTCCGTTTTCTAATAAATTATTTTCAATGACTCGGAAAAACTGCCTCGTTCTTTATAATGTTTTTATTACCATTTTATGAAACTCCTGGTTCACGTCACTGCAAGCTGGTTTTATAAAACCCTGCATAATTCAAAAGGGCGATTTTTAAAACACGTGTTCAAAATCAATCATTTTTAAAGTTTGTTGGAAAGAAAAACGAGCTGAAATATTTGTATGAGCTGTTCGTTTATATATTGTGGTGGATTAATGTTGGAATGTATTTTATTCGATATTTTATAACTAAACGCGTTTTTATTGAACCTGCAGTTTACTTATTGCCCTACAATCGCCCCCCTAATACTAGTTCCGTTTTTTGGATATCTATAATGCCCCAAGTGATGTTATTGTCTACTCTAAATTAACTGGTGTGATCTATAATTGGTTAGAAGTTTATTTGTAAATCGTGCAGTTTGTTATTTATAATTGAATTTTATGAGTCCAATAAAGACTTTTGGCAAATGTGCTTGTAGTTGTTAAATTTATTTAGTGTGAAAAAGTATTTTATCAAAGTTTTTGTAGTCTCTAAAAATTAATTTTAGCCGCGTTAAAATGTTTTAAATTGTCAATAATTTATCATTCTTGTAGACAGTGTTAATGATTAGTTATTGTGCATCTGAATTATTATTTTGTGTGAGAAAAATGTGTTGGTTATATGGTTTTTATAAAATTTGATAAAATATTTTACAAAAAAACAACATAAAAAAGAAAACAATATTCTTTTTAGTATTCGTTTTGTTTTGCTATAAAATTTGCAGCTCGCGTGCTTCGTACATAGTGCACATATGTGCAAAGCGGATCTGGACATGAAAAGCTTCAGGTATTTAATGTCACCTTTTGTGTATATATGGCTTAACTTCGACAATAATAACACATTCACGTAGCAGGACAAAGAGCATGATTATTAAATGGATGTTGACCCGCAAAAACTATATGTAAATAGCTTTTCTTACAAGGTAGAAATCTGTAAATTCAGCTTTGTCATTGTATTAAACTTTCAAAAAGTACTAACATTACTTCAGGGTGAAAATTTATAAGCTCTTTTTTGGGGTATTAATTTAAAGCTAGACTATTCCGCCGTGTCATCTTGTTATTCTTGCTAAAAGTACGCACCCACCTTTTGCAGTTTTATTGGCTACCCCTTGTGGTTTGTAAACTTTTTCAGTTAAGTTTATAACTTATATAGTGAAAGCTATATCAAGCTTTTTGCTGCAAAATATAAAGCCAAGTATATCTACAGTGTAGAGAAATACTAATATGTATCTAGGAAAATTGGTTAATAATCATTTAATTCATTAAGTTCATACTGAGGCTATAATTACAATCAAACATTTTAAAACATGTAGGAGATAGTTTTATGTTATCTTTTTATTATAATAATATTTCTTATGCCGTTATCTGAATATTAAAGTACCACGTAAAATATGCTAATATTATAAAATCAACATGATCGAGCTTAAAGTTTTCATATCTTTTTTTGAAAAATAAGTTATACATCTTATTTGCATAATATTAATTTTCTAATCATAGGCCGTGCCTTTTTTTAGACAAAAGTCATATTTTTGCTTGGAAAAATATTCGTCTATGTGGAATAGTAGTTTTCTTTTAAATTTGCAGAAAATTTTTGTAACGATTCCTTAATAAAAAAATATCAATTAAATTAAAATTAGTAGGAATTGAAGCACCTGAAATCAATAGACGTAACATAATTCACTAAGTCCATAGCGAAAATTTTAAATCATGTTATTATCAATATTATAATCAAAATAATAATAAAAATTAATTGGGTAGTGGATTTTTTACCTCTTTTGCCATTAATATTTTCATAAAACATAACAAATTGATGAAATTAAATGTCTGTATATCTATAATCTAGTAATACTTATAATTTTTATAAGAAAAACATTTTAGGAGGTATAAATATAGATGAAAGTCGTATATTAACCCTTTTATAAGTGAGTATTTTTTTATACCCATTTCAAAAAATTAAATCTTTACTGCTATCAATTCAACTAAAATCATAAAATCAATCAAATTGAATTCGTCAATTTGTAAACAATGCTCTTTTCTTCCAAATAACGAACAAAATAAATTGAAACGTTAGTCCGAATTGGTAAGAATGTATATAAAATTACCACATGTGAGTTGTATAGATGCAAAACCGCCACTATCCATAAATTTCAATTTTTGAGATAATGATTGATT
>JAGVSQ010001708.1:0-27734 GCA_022683975.1 Rhyacophila evoluta | reverse complement strand
ACCCGGGTTTCGCCTTTCGGCATCTTCAGGCTACATTATATGTGGGCGGTGAGCATGTTGAGTAGTATGTTATATGTTCGCTATTATTATTATTATTATCACAAATAGTTTATGTTTTCTGTTTAAAAGTAAGTAAATCCACTAAGCATTTGTTTTTTTAAATATTAAGGTTATTTTAATATATATTAAAAGTTGAAAGTTTCCTCCTGTTATAGCAAATGGTTATGTACACTGAAAAGTTTTCTTATAAAGATTTTCTTATATTAATAAATGTCTATTTTTATTTTAATTAAAAGTGCACTACTTTTGTTTGCCGTGTTTTACCGGTACGTTTCAGCTTTTATAAGAAATTTTATGTGAAAGTGTACTTAAAAGTATTTGTGCAATTTGACTGTTAATGAATTTTGTAAAAAATTAAATGAGAAAAATTTGAATGAAGTTAATCTTAACCTTTTTGAATGAAGGTATTAACTACATAAACTTATGTTATTTAGATTTCTTAATAATATGCAAAGTGCTTCATATCGAAATCCAAAATAACGATGTTCTAGGGAAGCTTTTAGCTGGGTAATAAAAAGTCTTGGTTTTTATTATTAGTTTTATGAACGCGTAAGGAGTTTCCAACTAGCTTTTCCCGTAATTTATTATCACTTAGGCAATGCGTTAGCTTTATCATTCGTTTTCTAGATCAGCAATATGGAAGTAGAATGTTTTTTGTTGATATTGGATTCGTTTGATGGAAATATAATTTATTGATTGTACTAGAAACATTGATATTAAAATCGTGTATATTGAAAAGGAAAAAAAAACTTATTAGCAAGACGACGATCATGATATTTTCTTTATGTCAAATATGCCAATTTCTTAAAAAAATAATTCTGGATACTATATCCATTTTTTCATTTGAATATTCTGTCATAAAAGTTATAAACCACCAAAGCAATATATTCTCCCCAGTAGTACAGAAGTTAGCATGCTTGTCTCTATCTAGAGAATGCGGGTTAGATAAAACCATAAAACCAGTGCTTCCCTAATTTTTGGGTCACGGCACTTTTTTTGAATAAAGACTTTTTCCGAAATTTCGCGGCGCCACTGTAACTTTGCCACGGCACCTCAGGGTACCGCTGCACACACTTTGGAAATCCATAAATTACATATGTAGTCTCCAGCTTAAAATATCATATATATAATTCATACAACTTTAGTAGTTAAAAATTTATAATTACCTTGTAAACATCGAATTTTTCAATTATCGTATCGAAACACGTGTACAAGTCGTTAAGTAACTCTACAACTTGCAGTGGCGTAGATTGAGCTGACAAATTTGTGAATCCAACAATGTCGCTGAAATAGATTGTCACTTGGTCGTATGTTTCGGCTACAACTGATGACCCTTTTATCAATTGCGCTGCCACTGACCTGCAAATAAAGTTTCATTGTAATATATATATATAATACATCGAAAAGAATAATTATTACTAACATTAAAATTCAAGTAAGGGTAATAAGATTATTACCTTTATTAATGATGTCAATAATAACAAAATAATATAAAAAACGACACAAAACTGAATTCAAAAATCTTTTGACCCAAGAGTTTATTCGAAGACTTTTTTGAATATTGATAATTGTTGTATAATCGATAAATAACACGATGAAATTTTTTAAATATTTATAAAATACATAATCCTACTGAGTTTCAATTAATTGAGTCAAAAATCTTTTTATGATAAACAAGGAAATGATGTTGCTGGACTATCTTACTTTGGTAAAAGCTGATACAGCAAATTTTCACATTTCTTCTTTTCCTCCAAGTAGTCAGCCGTCCTAAGTTGGACCTGCGATTCAAGGTTGTTGGCATATTGCTCCATCCGAGAGAGAAGGTTGTCCACAATATTTCCAGTTTCATGCTCCCTGTTGATAACAAAAACGTAAATACGTGGTTAGTCAGTTTTACAGTGGCGGTAATAAACATGTTGAGCTTATTTTAACACCTGCCATGTCAAAATAAAATTCAAAGCTTGATATACTTAGCTTTTTTTTCCCCGTATGCGTTTTAAGCCAGAAATAAAATAAATAATTCACCTATGCCACTAACTCTTTCATTTGAATAAAAAAAAATACTAAGAATAACCCCATGAGATTTATTTTCATACTTTATTATCGAGAGGTTTTTAGTTTATTTATAATTAATATTCAAAATAAACATTTATTGGTAAATCTATCTAACGTTGTCTTTTTAAAACGTTTATCGTTTTAACATTTTTATTTTTAAGATGAGTAAAAAAATTGGAGCAATTTAATTTGGAACATGAACATCTCAATTCATATGAGATTTCTGCATTGGAAATTCATTTTTACATATCGATGTCTTAAAGTAAAAACTTTATAAGTCCACTTTTAGCTGAAAATAGCTTGTAATAATAATACCATTTTATTGCACCATACTATATAAATTTCCCGTATTAATTTGGCAATTCGTTAATATCTGAGATCTACACTGCAAAACATAAAACTCTGGTGTTTTGTCTTCGGATCTATCAAAAGTATGTCATTCGTAAGCTGCTCTATGAATAAATGATTTAAAATATAGTTTTTTGTGTAAAAATAATCACAAAAAATAGCAAAATAATATCAGTGTTTACACTCTTTTGTAAAATTTTCAAAAATGGACACATACGATTTGTACTTTAAGCCTTCGATATGTGATAAATACATGGAATAATAATATTTTTTAAAGAAATTTCAATATATACAACTTAATTATTTTACTTAATTTTCTCATAATTAATCTTGTATAATATTCAAATGATTTGGTATATTAAGTAATATGGCTGTTTTCTAATTATGTAACAATTTTTGTGCTGTGTATATAATAAATGCGTATACTTATAGATTTTTACATTAAGCTTATTATTCTTCCGTAAGTTTGCAGTAGTTCTTATTCTATGACCATTACGTTAATCGTAAATTAAAGATCAAACACAGAAAGGGTTCGGCGTCGAGACGCGTCTGTGTTTCGCTTCTGTTTTACTACCTCAACAAGAAATTTCACGTGCACCGCAGTACAGATCACCACGACGTGAACTCAATGTCGCTGAAGTAACTTAATGCTTTCAGCAGAATTAACTACAGTAAACTTACAAGATGACTTGTAGAAAAAGCTTCTACGGCAGGATGAACATTTTTTTATACATATTAGGCATACTTTGCATGAAGTGAATTTCGTAACAGCACGACGTTTTATGAAGATACAAGTTTTCTATCTAAAGAAGCTCATCAATATCTTATTTTCTGATACGTTATATTCTAAACACACGTTTCCTAGGATCTTTGTTATTCATTTACTGTTACATGTGAAAGCTTTTGATGAATAAAATAAGCTTACGTAGTAAATTGATTTGGGAAACTTCGTTTCTAAATAAGGTTGACGATTATATTGTAGTTAATATTTTAATTGATTACGTGTGTGTAATGTAAAACTAGCATATAAATTTCGCTAAAAATACAATATTTAATTGTTTATATATAACATATTGATTAAAAATAAACTTTTCATCCGTTTAGATAATAGATAATGTATAATTTGTCTCCCCAGTAGCATAGTTGGTAGCGTGCGCGCCTTGCAATCCATGAAATGCGGGTGCGATTCCCCATTTGTTAGATTTTTAAAATCCGAAAAAGCAGGAAAGGATGCCTATCGGGTTGAGCAAATGTCTGACAAACAATTTTCGGGTAAATAAACTGTCAAAACGTGTTCACATTACGGAGATCCATATACTCCTCTTTTGGATTGGATATCTTCACCTTCTGTAGATCCATATACTCCACTTTGGGAGCGAACATGGTATAAAAAATGCATTTTTTTGCTTTTGGAATTAATGCTTAAGATCACTTTTAGTTTGCGAAAACTCTGACGTCAATTAAAAGTGCTTTTACTGATCACTATAAGAAAAACGTATCGGTTTCTAGAAGTAAGATTTTCTATCTAGATAAACCCAAAAACTTTGACTGAGTAGCGACTACAAGAAATAAAATTTAAATGATGACCAATATCTGAACCATAAAAATAGTGTTGTGAAATAATAAATTTCACATTAAAGATTTATTTTACAACTAATTGTGTTATAAAATGTAGGAAAGAATGTATTAATAATAGTTTTTTTATTCGTGGGAGTTATTTTTAAATTAAAAAAATAATAATATTACTTGTATCTCATCACCAGAAAGTAGCTTTTTAAACAGCTACTTGTTAATAATGGTAATACAGTATACGTGCTTAAAATGACCATCGTTTTTAATGGCCAAAGGGTATAATATAAGCGTCGGATTACGATAGCTGTAAACAAATATTATTAAGTGGCCAGTGCAGCTTAGTTTCAACATTTACATAAACTACTATTGTATTAAGCTCGTAATTTGTCTTAGGTTTTGTGTGACTATGGTTATTATACAGAACATTTAGTTATAACCCGTGTTAAAAAATGCATTGTATTGAATATAATTGCTTTGTATGATTATAACTATTGTATGTTATGTATTTTTTTTAATACCATGTTCGCTCCTAAGCTGGAGCATATGGATCTACACAGTGAGAAGATATCCATTCCGAGAATGGAGTAAATGGACTTCCGCAACGTGAAGACGTCTTGATAGATTATTTTTTTCACAAGAATTGTTTATTAGAAAATTTCTCAACCCAATGGGCATCTAGTCCTGCATTTTTCAGATTTTTTAAATCCAACACATGGGGATTCAAGCCCGCATTCTCCGGATTGCTAGCCGTGCACGTTAATAACTACACTAGCCGGGGGAAAAAAAAAGTGATGACAGAGAATTATAATATCATGGCGGTTTCAACTGAATGTTTGTATTCATGGTAAAGGTAAATTTACTACAATTAATTAAAAAGTCAGTTCAATTTAAAATAGCATGGTAAATATTATTCTGTGATTAGTTGCATATGTGTAAAATCATCTTGTGCGCACTTTCACTGTCTTTATTTGTAATGTAACTCTCTAAACATATTTCTTAGAATAATAATTTTAAACATTATTTTTGTTTATCAAATAAGAAATATTTATAATAGCGTGTAAATGTAACCAATGTACTTACTTAAATGAGATTAAATTTGTTGTTATTAAGTTCTACATTTTAAAAATGTTTCAGCGCGTTTATTTTTTTTATAAAAGTATGAAAAGTGAACTGATTGCCAAATTAGTTTGATAAGTTAAGAGTGAACCAATTTAATAGTATTGAACATATTAGGATTATCAAATAGATCTCTATTATTTTATAATAAGACTCGTAACACTAGCGTGATAATATACCTTCTTAAGTGCTCAAGTTTTTAGCACAATATCAAATTATCTGAAGAAATACGATGAAGAAAATAAAATAAATCAAAATAAAAAAAAAAATCAAGAAAATGTCTATATTGTCGAACTTCGACATATTTTGAGGTTTTGAGTTCAAACTTTATAAAATATTTTAGCTAAGGTTATAGATACGTAAACTAAACTGTAATGTATATTACTGGAAAGTGGAAACTATTTAACAAGTAATCATCCTTACAAAAATCTAACGATGATATACATAATGTTCAACTAAAGTAACAATATATTATATTAGGGTTTGGATGTCTATAATGGTAGCGTTTTGCAAACCACTGAATGAAAAGGGTTATTCCATATGAATTTTCTCACAATGGAACACGCTACAAAAGTTACACATTACATATCAGTTTCAGCCAGAATTAATGGATGAATTTTGAATGAGGTTTCACCTTAACAGTCAATGATCGATTGATTAACGATATTGAAAATTACATTTGATATTTTCAGGTATCATTGATTATAAGTTATTACATGAACGTACAACAATATAATGTGGATACCATAGTTAATAAATTACAATAAACGACTGGGAATGCTTAATGAAACATGATTTCAAACTGAAAAATCTTTGTAAGCTTTTTGCAACCTGAAGAATTTTTAAGCATATACAGTAACAGCTTTGGTTCCATGACAATCGCACACGAGATATTTTCTTAGATACATGACTGACTAAAGACATATATTCTTTATTTTATTAGATTTTTTGACATACATATTAGCTCACCATAAATGCTCTTTTGTTAAACCAAATATATTGGTTTACTCGTAACACAGAGTATTTAGATATTTACTCAGAGCTAACAAGTAATAATTCAAAATGAAATTTAATTACTATCATATATTAATTATAAAACATTCATATGTTCAGTGGGTAAACAAGGCATGTTAACCATGTAACACGAAACGAAAAATACTGTAGATGCGGAATATAAAACACATATTCTATTACTAATGGCTACATAATAACCGTATGTATCAAATTAGTCCAATATATGATATTTATGATAAATTGTGAATAAAGACTTAATTAAATATATTTTTTTTAATTTTTCAGCCTTGTTTATTTTTCAATTTTATATGAAAGATCTCACTAAGTTTCGATAATTCGATTTTCATGAGAATTGATTGTTAGATAATTGCTCAATCAATATATGGACACTTTTATAAACCTGTAGATTTTGAGCGTAACTCTCTTTGCTTAGGTTACTTAAGCTAAACGATAGAACAACATTTCATGAATATGAAATAATTGTGGTCCCTCACTTTTTAAATAAATATTTTTTAATATTGATTGATAATAATTCCGTATTTTAATTCATTAAACATACTAAGAATAAGGAAAAACATTTAGTATTTGTTTTTTTTCTTTCTTCGTCGGCGAAAAATGGTAGTTTTAAAGAAACAATGTTTGTTGAATACATAACAAATAAATTGTCAGCAAAAATGGGATTATACTTATAATAAATAATAATAAATGAATTGAGTATGCATATTAAATCTAAGACTTGGGTGACTTTTATTTTGTTTTAAAATTTATAATTGCCGGCTTGCATCTCATGCGGAAATCTACAGGAAGAGAAGGGACAACGTTATTGTGAGTCAAATTTATGGAATTGGGACAAGCCACAAATAGTAGAGCGACCATAACAACTATATAATAAAAAAATGAATTTGAATGATACACATGTTACTTTAAATTGAATTTATTTAGCGTAAACATGAGCACTACTATTTTATTTAGAATGTCGCACACACAGTTTATATATGGAAAAAAAGGAAAAATATTTTAAGATAAAAGTGTAGAGAATTGCACGAAGCAATATAATAATAAAAGGATGCCATATAAGAATACTTGTAAGCCATAAATTTTATCTGGGGGGAAAAATTGCTACGCCGAAATACATTCTCAGACATATTATTATGTTGCCGATCTCAAACAGCATTATACTCTACAGCAAAAGCAAACATGAGCTGTCGGTATACCAGCGCATCTCATTTTATTCTCAAATATTCCACAAAATATTTATTTTTATTTAGTAATATCTTCGAATATAAGTATCGTGGTAAGAATTTTAGGTATAACAAACGAATATTACAAATGAAACCAATAGAGAGAAAAAAATAACTTCTAGGATAGTGGACGTTTTAAAGTTGATGACGATAACATATCTTCATTTAGTCATAATGATAACAAAGCGCATGAAAGAGTCAGGCAGTTAATCAAGTTATCGAAAAAAATCAAACCAAAAACATTCAAAAACAAAAACTTTGATAACATTATTTCGGTCAACTTTGACCAAACTTGCGATGGGTTAATAGTTTGGTGTGTCATTATTAATGATATATACTAGCTTTATTACCCGAATTTGCCTGGGATAGATCAAACTCATTATTTATTCAAACCAACTGAATTCAACCCGTTATTAAAAAATCACTTCAATACTTGGCTGTAGACAACAATTTTAGTCTCTTTTTGATGAATTAATACGTTCTTGTTTATTGAGATTTCATTTCAACGATATCGTATTCCGTTCTGACAGTAATATAGAATAAACGCTTCATTTTCAAATTTTTGAAAACAATTTGCTTCAGCTTAATCATACATTGAAATACAATACTCGAACATTCTGTCAAAGTGAAAAGTTTGAAAGCTGTATTTTAAGCTCAAATAACGGGTTGCTCGTTTTCGTTGGAAAATACAGATGTCACAAACCACGCGTGGAAAAGTTCATATGGTTTGATATCGCCTCTCTGTTAGTCGTGAAAAACGAAGGTATTTGCTTGAGTTCTGACAAAGTATATCACCTGGCGACATAGTGGAAAACTGTATGGAATAGTTCAAAATATACTAAACATATTTTAAAGAAGAAAGCATACAATAATATTTCACAAATGGCGTTATATAATATTAAGGAATTATTGAATGTTTTTTAGAATTATTAAATTTATGATAATATCATGTCCATAGAAATTTATACGGATATTTAAACACAGGCTTATTAAAAGATACTTTAAATGTAGAATGTTTAATACTTTACATATTTATAATATGAATAATAACACTCTGAGAAAATATAATAAACATGTGTTCACGTTAATAAAAACGGCAATTTTAGTTAGAAACGGCGTTTAATCAGTGATTCATCAAATGATAATCCTTTGTTTTGGTCTGGTATTGACACTGTATATTTACCAACAAATAAGTATTAAGTGTCGATTATTTGCTTTCAATTACTGGAAGTCTTTTATTTATTTTATTTAACGGTAAAAGAGCCCATAGTTTCAGTTTTCATTGTATATAAATACTGGTTGAAATGTAGGACTATTTACAGCAATCGCAAAAAAACAATAGTCGTTGGATTTTCATCATTTATGAAGTATCATAGGTTTTAGTGATGAAAGTAAAAAATATTTTATAAGCTTCGGGGTAATTTTGAGTATGATAAAAAATACAGGAAACATTAAATCATTTAATACAATAAACAATAATATAATTTAATAAAGTACCATTATGATCGGCTACATACATATTAATAGTAAAAAACATAATAGTTTGGATACCATAATAACGAAAAATGTTATTTTGACTTTTGATACGTTGTTTTACAAATATTACATAATATTTAAAACTTCGGATTTCATGTCATATATTGCTTTGTTTTATGTTTGCATATAAATACAAATATCCCTAAATATATTTGTTTTATAATCCATCATCTACCACGTCTATAACGCACACACGCCATACTCACAATGCGACTATATACCGTGGCGGAATAAATGTGACGCACTCTTAAAAATTCCAAAAGGCTCGGAGGAACATCTTTCCACGACCACGGTTGTCATCCATAAGAGTGTGCATGACTCCTGTTCTAACTTTAATAATCCCTGCTAATATCGAGTCTTGATGAAAAGAAACTTTCTCGTCGTATTTAAGTACTATAAATATATATACTTAAAACTAAATTCTCTATGGGACTTTTTATGGAGTTTTCATCTCACGCAGTGTTAACTTTTCTTTTATTCAGTTTCTGAAGATGACACAATCTTATATTAAAGCGACACTAATGCATTGCGCAAAGGAACAAGTACTATTTAAGTCACAAGAAGTCGTGTTTTAACATTTACTTTATTGCATCTAAGCCCGCGTGGATTGTATTTATAAACAAGTCTGAAATTAAGAAACCTCATTGCATCACTGAAAATATTTCAGAACTTTCATTAGACTTAAAGCATTTCCATCTAAAATCTCGGATGCTCGATTAAAACAAAATGTTTAGTTATATTTTCTACGCATTTAAACTACTTAGAGTAAAACCCGGATTTTAGTCTTGAGTATATTATTATTACAAAAATATAATCTGGAACTTTCTAAGCTATATTAACACTATTGCACATGAGTAATAATATTTATAATTTCAGTTTTAATTTTTCTGAAAAAGCTTTATTTGATTTGTAATAAAATTTCATTTATTTATTATATAACATATATTTAATAATCCGTACTATTATTTTTTTAGTAGCTATTTTTACGGAGGGTAGTAAGCGGGCACGATTCGATGCCGGAGATTGTGGGATTAAATCCTATAGCTGCAGTAAAAAATATGAGATCAGATGCATTATCAATTGGCTGATAACTTATTATCATGAAAAATCTTTCATATTCGAAAATATGTTTATATAATTTATGTTCCGAGAAAATGTAATAAAACACGATGCTTTATATATAAATGTGTGTATAAACCATTATTTTGCTTATTTCAGATTAAATTTCTCCATAGCAGAAACACGCATCTAACAATCTTTTTCAGTAACAAGTGTATTTCGATTATTTAATTCATTCGTAAAAATATTTTACGTGATTAAAAAGGAAGTATGTAAACACATGTCATTATACAAAATTCAAAATGTACCATGAGATAAATAATGAATTTAATCAAAAAACATGAACCAAAATTGAACCACAGCAGGCGATATCGACCATACTTTATAAAAGTTTTTTGGTCACATTTTTCGTCAAACAATAGCCATGCGAAGAAAATCGTGACCGGTTAAATATGAGGACAAAGAAAGACTGGGAGGATCACCCAGCGGCGAGTGGATGGTTTTCAATTGGGTGGAAAGATCTAGTAGGCGGTTTAAGAGCCGCCCTAAAATCGAAAACTATGTGTTACACGCCGGATCAATATTTTAAGACTAGATGAATGTAAATAATCTTATAGCGATAAAAACGAAATAATTATTTAAGTATGTTAACCAGGATATTCAAGTTTATCCTTTAGTCAATAAAATTGAATATCTATACTGTAAACTAAAAAAGACAAAATACATGTGAATGTTTGTTTGTCACAAAAATTCTCCCAAACGGTAAACAGTAGAAATGTTAATTAAAAACAGTATTTTCACATATCATTTTAGCTGCTATTTCTAAACAACTATGCCATTTCAAACATTTAGCATTATTATCAAATGATAAATAATAGACTGAAAGTATTTTATGCTGCCGAGCATTGAAATAAATTTCTAATAACAAGTTCAATAAAAAAAATTATAGTAAATAAAGAATCTATCATGGGCTAATCTGGTCAATACAAATGGTATATTGATAAATATTATATAATAAAATGATGAGATTAAACATCTTTGTATCTATTAGAAAATATAGGAACTTGATTGATATCCGTAAATTTAATGTCAAAACATTGCGGGACTTAGATATACTTATACATAGTCGACAGTTCATATATATAAGCTTTTTATTCTCTGCCCGTTTTATGATTACACGATTTCTTTGTTTCGTGACCGTTTTGATAGATGTTTCATAGGCAGTTGTCTTATTTCAAATATTGACAGCTTTATTTATCTACTCGTTCGGATAGACATATTTTTAGATATTCCAAAATATCTTAGGATTTATGATTTTTCTTAGACTAGTTCAAGCACTTATATGTTATCATGTATGTAACAAGTTCGAATTTACTTCCATTATTCAAGTCACGCACCTTCACACTTGCTACGGTGACAGCATATAGAATGGAAACTTCTGAGAGAAATTTAAGCATTGGCAAGGCTTGTTTGCAATTAAACGCCTTCCGGTAGCGAAACTTTTGAAAGCTCGATTGATAGGGGATGGTGAATTTTGAATCTCTTGCGTAACCTTCTCACCTTTCAAAAGCTATTGTCGTAATGAAGTGTACGCATATACGTGCCGAATTTGTGTCTGTTAACTCTTTTCACGGTATGATAAGCGATACGTTGATAATTGTTACTATTGCCATTATATTCAAATAACGATAGCACCTATATTTTTATTGGAATATATCAAAGATATAGCGTATTTTTGGACCATAAGACGCACCTTTTAGATACAAAATGACTTAAATATGGAGTCCGTCTTATGATTCAAAGGTGAAAACATTAAAAAACCAGAAATTTAAACGTTATAAATTAAATATTATAAATTTTGCAAAAAAGTATGAATGAACCACCGGAGAGAATGGTACGTGAGTAAGTTACACTAACAAGACGAATGATAATATCAATAGTGAAGATGCACTGAATATTTCTGGTAGGAATAATTTAAAAAATGAATCAAAATTAAGTGAACGTTTTAAAATATCTGTATTTAGCAAAATATGTTTCCATTAAAATAGTATCATAAATTTGCGGTGCGCCTTATCGTCTGAATAATACGGTAACTAGTTATTTACGAAATAATAATTTTCGTAAAAGCATTAAAACATTGTTAAAATTTTATGTATTGTTTTTATATTTATAATTTTTAAACCAATACAATTTTAACTTTTTCATCTATCAAAAGCTTCTAAAATTCCAGAATATTTAAAATGAATAATAAAAAATGTAGATGTTTGAAGCTGATTCAAAATAGCATGATGTAGTAAATTCAAAAGATTTTAAAACTGTTATGGATAACTATTTCGAGAAATAGCGAAGTGCGAGGCAAATTTTATGTGTAACTTATGTATAATTTATGTATATTAAAACAAATTAAAAGAAGATTAACAATTTGGAACTTACTTGTTAAGCTTTCTAATACTATTCTTCAGAGAACCAAAGTCAGGCCTATCAGTTGGATCCTCAGCCCAGCATCTCTTCATCAGACCAGTAACTTGATCACTTTCGCATGCTTCCATCACAATGAGGGGTCTCAGAGGCTCAATTTTTTGCGGTGGAACGCCAAACACCATTGTTTGTGAGAGTGGTGTTGTGATGCCAGGAACAGTAGATAATGAAGAGGGTACGATCCCTGTCTTTACTGCAGCGATAATTTCTATGGAAAAAATGCTCGAATTATTACAGAACTAGTACATCATCATTGTTCTGTAATACTAAAAAAAATCCTGAATGGGTTGAAGAAATATTTAAAAAAATGTCATCTTATGCAAATTTTTTAAAATTTCAAGCCATTATTATTCCAGTCTTCTTTATAATAAAAACATAGTGAATACTAATTTGTTCGCACAAATGCGTAAAATACTAACTTTGAATATTTCGTTTAGTTTTCAGGCATATTATAATATGATTTTAATATTTGTCAGAAAGATGTTCCATGAAATAGCTTGGAAAATTAAATACAAAAATGTGATAAAAGTTAGCAATTGTTTTTAAAAAAAGAATATTTTATTTATGTACATAATGAATAATTTCCGGATCCATAACTAAAATTTTTAGATATTTGTAGTATGATTTATTTTTTATCTGATAAAATTGCTATTTGTGATATTTCATATTTTTTTTCCCACTACATCTTCAAAAAACTATTACGAACAAAGCGTATGCTAATGGATTATTGCAATGCGAAGATATTCTTATTAACAGACTGTTTTTAAGAATTTTTCTTTTCATAAAAGTATATATTTTACGCCCATTGGATTGAGTAATTGTCTGACAAACAACTCTAGTAAAAAATAATCTGTCAAGATGTCTCCACATTGCGGAGATCCATATACTCATTTTTCGGAGTGGATATCTTCACACTGTGTAAATCCATATGCTCCATGTTGGGAGTGAACATGGCTTAAAAAAAATGTATCATAAAATATATTAGAGACTATTTTTTATTTTATAAATATGTATAAATTTAACGATTTCATTTAATCTATTGATTTAGTTTAGACAAAAAAATGTTTCTATATTTTAAATATGATTTTATCGAATATATTTTGGGAACAGTGATACAGATAGATGATGGTTTGAGTTCTAGGAATCATATAACATTACTTTCAAATTGTGTATATTCCGCTTTATATTGAAATAGTTTATAGAATTGGTATGCGTGCAAACAAAATCCCATTCAATTTATTGGTCGTCTCGAATATAAATTTCGTCGTTTGTGTTTGTCTTTCCTTTCTTGTTAATGACAACTTTGCTCTTCAAATTGGCTGGCAGTTGCCATGGGTATGTTTTGATGGAAAGAGTAATGTTGATGAATACACAAAATAAATTTAAAAAAAAAACTATATCTTAAACATCATTTCAATATATAGAATTTTTATATTTTTACTAAGCCTAATTCAAGTAAATTTAAGCACAATCTATCTTTGCCGAAATATTGAGTAGTATATTATCCTTACACAAACCGGTTCCCGTTTCTAGATTTTTTATTATCTATAATTTTTATTCAAGTTTTTTTACAATGTTATTGAAGTAGTATTGACTGAGTATTCAATACGATTCACTATATTTTATTTTTAGTAAGAAGAAAAATGTCATTTTTCAAATATCGTAATTCGATTTCAAAACAATTTTAAAAAATCCATATTTGTTTCAACGCTTTCATTTAATTTACGGCAAAGAAATTCAGTTAATTAAATATTAATGGGAATAGGGCTTTCTTGGGCAGCAATTTTGTTTCGTTATTCCGACCTTAGGCAATTACATGAAAAAGGGGGAATTCTTTAAAATAATACTTTACTATGCACAATGATAATCAATTTAACATATTTATGTAAATAGGTACAATTTTCAATGACTTTAAAGTACAAGTTTTATTGACGATTTAGCTCAAAAAATATCGGCACACATTCGGGATAGTCACAGAAGAGATATTTTTATTTTTTATAATATTCATTATAATAATTATATAAAATGGTCATATAATAATTCATTACAATTTTTATAACTATGTTAATATCATTTAAAGAAACAGTTTAGAATTGTTGAAAACCTTATTTGAAAACGTTTAGAAATAGTACTAACCTAACTTAACGTAGCCTAACCAGACCAAATAATAAAAATACTATTTAAGAAAACATAGTAAAATATGAAATTTAGCATTATTATTTTTAGATATAATATTATAGCTCATAAGTCTACAATGTAGGTGGAACAAGTATTATATCAAATTAATTATAATCTACGTGATCGATACTGAGTGATCAAAAGCAATTTATTGAGTATTCGGTTGACAACAAAATCCTATGATACGCGTGGTCCTTAAAAAATATTTGCGGAAAGAATTGTAGTTGCGGAAATGTATTATTAATAAAATATCATGACAAAAGACAACTTAAATACTGACCTTGAGGAGATGGCGTGTCGTATCCCAACCAATAAACCCCCTGTCTGGACACAATCTCGTGAACGATTATTCCAAATGAATACACATCTGCTTTCTGGTTACCTTCAATGGGAGGAGACTCCATTCTCAATAATTCCGGAGCTGTCCACAGTTTTCCTAAGACAAATAAAACCCCGTGAAATGAAAAACTTTTCCATTAATTTCAGTAAATAAGAGAACGAACGGATAAAGTAATGTTTGAAAGTTCACATCAATTGAAAATGTACATTTACTTTTTGACAATCTGTCTCCGGAAATAAGGAAATTCTTAATATTTATAAAATCAATAATCATATAATACAATAATTAATTATTTCGGAATGTTCAGAATATTATTTTTTGGCTATAGTTTTTATAAAAACTCACCATTTCATATTCCTGCACTTGTGTGAAATATGATATTTCATGGAGCATGTATGTTTTAATTAAATGATTATACTGCACAAATACTCATTTTACAAGCTTGCATTAATCTATGGCCACATAATTAATGGCAGCTTTATAACCAATATTTTTAATAACTAAATTTATAAAAAAAATTAAACATAGCCTACTTGCACTGGGAGGTTTTGTGTCAGAAATTGAGCACAAGAATATGATAATATAATCTGTATTTTGATTAAATCAGTTAGACAAAGAAATGGTCGAATTGTCTATGGTGCTTGGCTACAAACTTTCGGAGCAATTACCATAATAATAATTAGAGATAGCACATCGACTATAACTTCTTATGGTCGTTTAGTGTTTATTTTATATATATGAAAATTATTTTTACTTTAATTACAATTTCAGTTTACCACAAATTAGGCTGTTTTAAGTTAAGTTTTTATAAAGATATATAAAAGGATATGTGAAATATTTCAAATACCTTTGTACGGAAAAATAGACATTAACTAGACTTTCGGTAAAACCTTCATTTGATACCGGCTAAAAATACTACAGACAGATGAATTATTTTAGTCATTTTAATATTTTGAATACTGGTTATAATAATTATTCATTTAATAAACATGCGTTATTAACACTGTCTTCTTGATATCCAAGAGGTTAGCATAACCGTCTTGGGGCTAGAAAATTCGTGTTCGATTTTTACAGCTGCCATTTTTTTTCAAAGCTATAGATAAAATACCGGATGCTCAATGAAGTAATTAACGGTCAACTGACTGCCGCGAAAAAAAATGTTAAATTAAATCTAACCAGTGTAGAGATCGATATAATCCATTTACAGAGAAGTCATTTTTACAATTTTGAGACCTGTAAGTTCCACTTCAGGTTAAAATATACAGTTTTACAAAGACTTTCAAAAAGAAATATGATAAACTGCTTACGTCGCCAGTACGAATGAGATTCCTTATCTTCTGTTTCGTCTGCATTGCCCCTTAGCACGTGAAGTCCAAAGTCTGTGATCTTTAGCACAAAGCGGCTGTCAACTACGCAGTTGGATGACTTAAGAGCTCCATGAGATTTTATTTCTGTTCCGTGGAGGTAAGCCATTCCCTATAAAGAAGAATAAACAACAAAATTTAAAATAAATGTTGACAAAAAAAGAATTCGCACAAATATATTGTTTTATTTTATTATTGTTGAAAATTATACGATTTTAAATTTAATTGAAATCTGAACATATTAAATAATATCGTAGAGATGTTTTTATTAATTCTGGTACGTTGTCGTCAGCAAAAAAAATACCTCCTATGTGAACAATTTAATTGAAATGAATTAAATATGACATTAAACAGAGTTTCCACTATTCTACTGATTAAAAAATTTAATTAAACATACTTTTTTCATATTTAGTCATACTCAAAATATCATTTTGAAATTGTGCCATTTATTCCAGATCTAGATTCGAGCTATTGACTTAGCTGTAATTCAAGTTTTAAGGTTTTTATTTGTGAGCATACGTGCTTCGATTTATAACTACAAAGCGTATTTTTGACTCTCGAAAATCACTTTTTAGCTCCTCCTGAACAATTTTGCTATCGGTAAATAAATGAGATGTATTTTCCCGTTGACGACGATATTTTATATTTATTTATTTATTCTTATTGAACGAATTATATAAATAATTATGTGAGAATATCTTTTTTTTCATACAAAGGCTTTATCTAGGTCATAACTGTATAATAATTAGTTTTAATATTGATATTAAAACAATCAATGTTAAGCGAGAAGAGATCATAAATACTATTATGAAAAAAAAAACAGTTTTTTTGTAAGAAATGATGAAATAAGGATTTTTTTATGAAATGAAATAAGCTGTACGATAAAAATCTCTATGTCTTTTGTTTGTTTTATAAAAAACCTAACCTAAGAAATCGATTCTTATCTAAGTAATATTATAGTATTAAAATGTATACTGTTTTGCATAATAACAAAGATTTATATTTTAACTTACTTTATGTTACTATATAATTTTTTTTCTTAGATTCCTAACAATATATTAATGTTCAAATATCGATAAACTAAGATAGACATATTTTCGTGCTTCGAATGTTTTATATAATATTTAAAAATGTTATTGTAACGGACCTTAAAAATAGTGTATATATTATTTTATACACATCGGTTAAAATATTTGGATATTTACAGGATATATTTGGGTGGTTGTCAAGTTTGAATTTAAAAAAAATGACAACTATCTTATGATTTATTATAATTATCGATAAAAATGTAACAAAAATAATAAATTTTTAAATTATTTGGTATATTTTATTAGTATTTGATGAATTAGTGAAAATTTAAAAAATATATAAATTACCCTTGCAATGTCATGCATTAAGCTGACTTTGAACATCCAATCCAGGCTGAGTTGATCATTTTCTAAAATATCCTGTAGAGAGCCTTTCGGACAATACTCAGTCAGTAGGCATGCATTGGGTGTCTCCAAGCAGGCACCGTAGAATCTCACTAAGTGATCGTGTTGGAGGTCCTTCATCTTCTTAAGGTCAAACATGAGAGCACGGTTGAGGTCCACTTGGGTCTTCCTGATTTTTTTTATTGCTACTTTAGCCCCTTTGAGGAAACCCCACTCAACGAAGATCTGACGCTCACCCGGCAGCGAGTAGTTGTCATCGGAGTACATTGTCTGAAAAAAAAAACGATTCTAGTCAACTTTGTTTTGTATTTCCTTCGAGATTTGAAAGGTCAAGTGTAAAACTTTCTTATCGACGTTTTATTTATCATTCTTTTTTAAATAGAATCTTTTAAAGTTTTTTATTTTCATTTAAGACTATTGAAATACGTACGAAATTGATTATTTTATTATAAATAAAACTTTGTGTATAAGTATCACATTCAAAAGAATTGCAAGAAAACTTAAAAAAACGTAAACTAGGATTTGTACCCGCCACCTGTGAATCAGTTATTTATTGTATAACAATAGAAACCAAGTTCTATACCCCCTTCATAAGATTTTCTTTACAGAAGTATTCGTACTACGTGTAGAAAATACAAATTAGAGAAATAAAGATGTGATTTTTTAAAATATTAATATACATATGAAATCTTCTATCGTACAAGTGATATTTTCAGCAATTAAAAAAAAATGTAAAAATGTGAAAATTTTTAAGCTAATAAGAACCATTGTACAACATATTGATAAACCATATTATATTATACTGTAAACATGCGTTTAAGTTATATTATAATATACATAAACAAAAATCATTTTCTATTTTTTCTATTACTATGTATAGGCATTGATATATAATTATTTAATTTACTTTTTAATAATTTTAACTCAAATCTAACTCATGTTGCTATAAATCAAACAATGTATTTAATTAAATTAAAATTAATTAAAATGTTAAGCTCATTTTACGATAGTAAAACATGCGAAATTTTATCGAATGTTCGAGATATAGCGAGTATACGTTTCTTACTTAACCGACCAAAAGCTATTAGTAGACCACGAAACTTTTTATGGATACCCAAAATCAATTGACTTTTTTAAGTGTTAGGTTGTTTTTTCATCTTAAATACACTGAATATATAAACACGGTTCACATCTGTAAATGAGCTAACGAGGATTTTTTACGGCTAGCACGTTCCGAGTCGATTTCTGGCGTCTATTTTTAAACTCTACCCACATCCAACTAACTGGAGTGACAAAGGATCGCTTATGGAAAGCGTCAAGTGCGGAACGTCAATCCTGAAAAACTTTAGTGCCGTACGTATGAGCGCTTTTGCAGAAAAAGCTCTGAAAATTTTAGCATAAAATTTACTTGCGTTTTAGTCTTTATCGAAAATCAAGCGTCTAGTTTTAATCACCAGCATAATGACAAAGAAGATAATGATAGTTGAAAATGAATTATTTTAACTTTTTTTGAATTTTTTTAATGCTAAAAAATATGTGTTATGTGAACATTACATAAAAAATAGTAAGGAATGAATACAACCTATTATAATTTTATAAGATAATTACAAATACAATAACTCTAATTGTAGTAACTACTTATTGTTTATAATAAAAATAAAATATATGTATTTTTAGTATATTTCTAGGTATTTGGTTGTTGGTGTCAAGGTGCGTTATCATTCAATTTAAAAAATATAAATACGCTTCCAAAATAGTACACTTATACTAACAATAATGGTGTATTCCACATATATTCCATAAAAAATGGGAAAAGTAACAGTTTTGCACATAGATTTTGGGAACATATATTTGTATGTAAAAACATATACATATATTTAAACGTGTTTTTGTATATTAAAAAGCCACATTACTAATAGTAATCATTCAGTTTTGTAACATGCATTGAGAAAAGTCTTGTTTTTTCATCTCTGGTGGTAAAACATGCGTTAATAATATATGTTGAATTCTTAGTACCTAGTAAGCAGATCGATTTTCCTAACTCCTGTTTGTAAGCTACTTAGAGCAATCAAGAGTTGCACTTACCACCTGGCTGCCTCTTCTAGCGAGTGAGTACATGCTTCCCCTTAGTTTTCCTCCTGAATGTGAAAAGACTATTTCATTCCAACTCACTTTCCACGTCATCATTTCTATTTCAGTGTTGAGTTTATAATGCCTGCAACAAAAAGTAAAAAAAAGGCTTTGTCATTACTGATAAATTAAATTTCAGCAGATTCAGCTGGTTTTTCACACATGGCAACAACAAAAGAGAAGTGTACATACAAATTTTAGCAACATATAGTATTACGAGTGCCGAAATAGGATACTTGAAATTACTTGAAACACGTTTGTGTATTTTTAATAAACATATTGCGTTGAATGATCATTTAACATATTTTAATATAACTGAGTACGCGTATAAAAAAGTTTCCATTAAAATTTGGTGGTTTTAAAAATTGATTCTTTACCGTAAAAAACTGTAATTGCTGAATTCTTAATAAACCGTTGGGTGTATCTCATTCTTAGTCTTAGGTTTCGAATCAATTTCATTGGATATAGACCAATGACATAAAATTACAAATGATAATATATTTGTTAAGCTGTGAGAGTTTTAAATAATAAACATGTTGTTTAACATATACAAGCTTTTATTGTTTTTATGTGACAAAGCTTAGTAATATTTAAAAAAATATTCGCTTTTATTCTGCATGAATAGCATATTTGTTATATTTTTTTAGTGCTTTGATGTTTGATTATATATTAATTTCAAACGATTTGATATATTATTATCTAAATAAAATTAACTCAAAATGTATTATTTTCATGTAATGTATGGAAATTATTCATAAAAAGTACAATAAAGTTATTTATCTAGCATTATAAATTGTCATACGATAGAAATCAATAGATTCAGTCACTGGAAAACATTTTTTTTTTGATATTTTATGAGAACAATTTATTTTTATTTTGTTATTGTGAGAAAAACAATTTTCTATGGTATTATTTACTATTTACGATACAAATCTATACCTAAAATCTTAAGTCGTAATTTTCACGTAGTCGGGATTTTATTTCCAATTCTGGCAGGTTACCAATCGTTATAGATAAATAGACTAAAAGAATATTTATAAATTTCGCAGAAGACTTTCAATAAATAATATTAAAAGTCGTTTATTTTAAAACACTTTAATAGATTTTAGTTGGAGATTTGAGTATAAATACGTTTTTCCAATTTCGATTACCGGTAAAACCTTTTGGGTGAACTAAACAATATTTTCTACCAATAAAGCTGAATAATTCGAGTTCTTGATATCGCCCGACATATTCTAAATTGAAACGTACTTTTTTAAATTATAAGGTATAAACTAATTTAAATACATTCATCTTTGTAAAGTCGTTTCTATATTTCAGTTAACTCAATATTTGCCTTACATGATAATAAAAATGTAATTCATTATGTTATGGAGTTGAATATTAAATTAAGATGAATGGCGGGACAAGAAAATATTTATTTTTCACGAACGTGATTTTTATTTTAACTTACCAACTTGTATGAAATGTAACAAAATTTTTATTCTATTTTTTATGCAAGAGAATAATTATTTTACTTAAAAAATAAAGTAATTTTTATTCCACAACCTTATATGTATTGTGTTTGAAAAGCTAGATTTATATCCAATAACTAGTATATCTTAATATTTTTTTTTTTTTTTATTAAAAATAAATTCTTTTCTCATATTAAATATCGAAAAAAGGGCAGGTTAATAAAGATTGAGTTTTATTTTACGTAAAATATTTTCAATAAATGAAAAAATCCGCAATTTTGATATCTGGCAATAAATTTACCTTTTCCGTAAAATAACTTGACTTTTTTCTCAGAGGTCGTATGATTTGAAATAGGTACGTTTAATAAATTTGAATTTGGTGTATTATTTGTGGCAGCTAAGTGAGTTATAGATTGTATGCAACCAGTTGAATAACATAAAAATATTTTTGCCAGGAACATAAACAATTTATTTATTACACAGTTGAGAAAAATAATTCATTCTTAGGAAAAAATGGGAAACATAAAATTTTTATAATGAAACTATATTTATTATTTACATTCATCGTGTTTTATTTTAATTGAAGAGCATATATCAAATTAGTTAAACTTTAATGTTGAATTAATATTTATCTACAATTTACATATTTATCAGCGTTGTCTAGACTTGAGTTATAACGCAACATATTCATTATTTTTTACATAATTATATATTTGAAACTAAATAAATGACATATGGAACATTTATTTTTTATATTCATACTGAAAAAATCTGCGTACCAAAAACGTTGTTTTTTTCAATAATACGAAGCATTTCTTCACAGCTTTGAGATATCGTATGAAATTATCCCTGAAAAAATTGTTGGTAAGTAGTTTGCACTTACTGCGTCCATGTTCCGTTCCAAAAATCGTTTAAATGTTAATATAGCCATAGAAAATAAGCCCTAATTGTACAAAATAGAAAAGCAGTGCTGTAAACGTTCAGATAGAGTAGACAAATTAAATGTGTGATAATTGTAAGCATTTTTCACTCAGAAACGAAAAATTTATTCACCCGTACAGTATAAAGTGTCTAAATAAATGTTTACGATAGTTAGTTAAATAACTATTTGCGTTCGTGACTTGGTTCTGAATTAAGACGAATAAAAACATATTTAAATTTTGGCACGATAGCACATTCAACTAATTGCAATTACATTGCGCTAACCTCTTAATTCTGTATTTATAATTGATTTAATTAATAATGTAATTCTATTTACCATGTCTACACTGAAAATTAAGCAAATTGATCTCCACAATGTCACGATTTATCTTAATTGATTGTTTTATTTTGAGAATAAATCACCAGGCAATCAATTAATTCAACGAACACCCAATTATTAATCTCTGTATTTAAACAAAAAAAAACATCCAATCGTATGTCTCAAATTCACAATTTTCTTCAAAGAAATTATTGTCCGCCAATGCTTATTTAAAATAAATAATACGCGATAAGTATTTGTTTCATATATTTTGTGACAGACTTGTGATAGATGGTATGACTTCACTCGAAATGAAGAGATAAGAGAACAGATCATTCGGCCACTAATTACTGAAAGAGTGAAGCTACAACTCTAGATCTGGCTCGGCCACATATTGCGGATGTTTCAAGAAAACCTTATCTTGACCTGCTTATAATTTAAGCTGATCAGTGTTTGGCGTCCTAGAAAGCCACTGAATACCATTCATAGAGTGTATTTTGCGGAGTTACAGGATGAAAGTATGCCTTGGGAGGACGCAATAATGCTGGCAGGTGATACGGATTATTGGTGGCTTGTGGTGTCCATATGATACACTAAGCAGTCAAATAATACGACACACTATTTTGATTTTTAATTTACAATTTTATAAATTTACAAAGAAAAAATAAAAAAATTTCGATTAATATCAGCAGGTGGTTTTTTCTTCTTTATAGTAAAGTATATATAATACTGAAGTATATTAAACTGCCTATTTAAGTGCGTATATTTATATTTTCTCGGAATATAAAAAAAAACCAATATAACTGAAGTCGTTTCTGTCAGTATTTTTTATTTTTGTATCTTGTACGTTTCCTTTATGATGTACTAAAAATTCTCTTGAGATAGTCGCCACGTCAATTGCACGCAGCCAATTAATGGTCTGATCTTGGGAATCTTGAGAATAATGGGATGGGAGACGCAAAATTATTTTCTGTTGAAATTATTATTATGCTATTGAAAACGCGAATCTTATTTCTAATTATTAATTTCTTATTTTCAATTTAAGATTTGAGTACTGAGATTAGCAAGAAACACTTTTTATTTGTATATTTTTTTCAGTAAAAACATCGAACTATAATAATTCTCACGAGAAATATGAATATATTAAAAGATTTTATTAAATATATATACATTAATAATTATCGTGTTTTATCGATAATAAGACGCACAGTTATTTATAAATACCATACTTACAATTTATTTTCAAATATTTATTTTTCAAAAAGTAAAAGTTAATATTGGATTATCGATGATAATTGTGTCACAAAATAATAAAAAAAACTAGCGTCAAAACGGTATATATATAAAGACGTTTATCTAATATATACCAAATCACTTTGATTATGATTTAAAAACATAAGGTTTATTAGACGTGTACTGCTAGAATAAGAGGTATGGACAAATTGAATGGTGCATTTATGATTATTAGAAAACGTTTAGTCTCGAAAAAACAATTAAATGTTGTCGAGTATATGAATCTCTGTTCATACAATATAATGAATTTGAAATGATATTACAAATACCGCAATTCATATTTTCATCTAAGATTTGATTCCAATTTCAATTCGATTAATGTATCAAAACGAAATCAACATAATATTAATGGTGAATCATATTTGATTTATATTTTATGGTAAAAATAGAATTCAATTTCATGTTCTGACTAAGTGAATTTTGTATACTTGGTTAAACTTCTCCACATAAATTTGCAAACCAGCAATTTTTTGGAATTATTTGAAATAAAAATTGAATTTTTATGTTAAAAATACAATTGATTAAACATAAACATACGTGATTGTTATATTGAAGGCAAATATGGTATATAGTAATATAAATTATTTTATAAATATAGCGAAGAAAATTTCATAAGAGTGTACAGTTATAATTGTATATTTTTATATTCAGATACAATATATGTACGAAACATGTTATCATCTCTCTTTAAAATGTGCTGTATTCAATTCAAAAAATTTAAGCACTGCTTAGTTTTACTAGATTCAGTCAGTGATATTTCAGTTTTATAAATAATACAATGTTTGAATAAAAGTAATTCATAGCGATTTCAACCACAGGTATATTTCATATTAAAATTTAGTAAATGTTTTAGATTCCAGTAATTTATCATGTTCGCTCCCAACGTCGAGCATATGGATCTGCAAAGTGTGAAGATATCCACTCCGAAAGAGAAGTTTATAGATCTCCGCAATGTGAAAACGTTTCGACAGATTATTTTTCACGAGAATCGTTTGTCAGACAATTACTCAACCCAATCAAGTCCTGCATTTTCATATTTTAAAAAAAATCCGACCAGACCCGCATTCCCCGGATTGCTAGGCGCGCACGCTATCAACTACGCTAACCGAGGAGATCAATCGAGCAATCCTGCATTTCGGATTTTTTTAATCCTTTGCTGTCTGATTCAAATTCGTCACTTCCGCTAACAAGGCGTGCGGTAACTTATCGCCTACTTAAGGTATATTAACAATATAATTTAATTTTATAAACATTAAATAAAATTTAGTGGTACTTCGGAACCGAACGAAATCAATTCATGAAATATTTCCACACGCCATATTTTCATCATTTTTACACGTCATTACGCTATAAAAGTCTATCATACATCAGGAATTCAAAAAGTAAATAGAGTATTTCAAAATTCCTTATTTATCGAATTTCGATTAAGAAGTGTTATCAAATAATTTTTGGCATTATAATTTTTCGAAGTCTGAAATTCGTGCTTTAATGATTCTGGTCCGTAAATATTTTTGTAAATCTATAGAGGCAAACATTTTGCAAAAAAATATTTAACTAACGAAAAATCTTGAAATTTTGAGTTAGCTAAATACTTTCATCAAAAAGGTTTTTTCTAGAGAAAAGCTTTTTTGATGAAAGATTGTCGTAAAACAAACATAATGCTATGCTAATTATTCACTCCAAAGTTACTTAGCAAAGATATACTTACTGTATACTTATTACGTAAAGACGGTAAGTAATTAAAGTGTGCGGTAAGTCTGCAAAACTATATAAACATGAATTTCTGAAACTCATAATGGGTTTGTATGAGATAGCGGAAATACAACAGGTATAAATGTACTTTTAATGGTTAAAAACTATAATTATAAGGATAAGAAACTGCAGATTATGGATTCAGACCTCTGTTTCCTTTGGCAATATAATTTATTTGAACAAAAAAAAAAATGATTTAAAAGAATGAAAGAAAATGTGAACAGTATAGCCTAAACTTCTTATGAAATATATGTATAAAACTTTTATAGGGAACAAAAATAGCTATCTAGACTTTGGAAAATTTTATTCTTGGAAATTTTTTCTTTCATTTAAAAGAGAAGATATATCTAATCGTAAGATTTATAATAGACATCTTTTTAAAATATATTCTCCGAATCAATTAAATTCAAATAGAAGATTTTTTTTTAAATCAAAGTGTAAGCGAAAATTCAATTTTATTTCAGAGATGGTTTTCACATTAGACTTTTTGTCTGACAAAGATATATTAAAATGTATCATCATCTATAAAAATATACGTATATATTTGACGAGGTTCGACTTATATAGAATATTTCTCATCTCTGAAACCAATCGAAACATTTTGACATGATGGATGCCTCGTATGCAGTGATAAATCTTATAATAATACCTCGTCAATTTCAGCTTTGGGAATATGACAAAGCAAATTCAAACAATCTATTGTTAATCGTATCACTACGCTATAATGCTTTTAATATGATTTACGTCACGCAATACATTACATGAAAAAACGCTTTACTCACTTGGATATCAGCTGTACTACAGAATAGATGTACCTTTAATAACTAAAGGTGAAGCTAGCTTTCAAATGAACACGATTTTCAATTTAATTAACTCCAAATAGTCATGGCTGTTTTGGAAAATTCACGCGTATTGGGATTATGTTGTGCCTTTCCTTTTGTGACTTATAAAAAAAATAATTATAAATATACAAACAACTAAACATTTTTTTTCGTCCACAATTTATAATCCGAGACAAGTAAATATACCATATTTATTAAAATATGACGAAACTCACTACAAGTTAAATCGAAATTACAACCGAAGAAAAATATGAAAAATGCATCTTGACTAGTAGCTATATAGTGGTCAATTTGATCGTATAAAATCAAAAATATATACTTGACAACAATCACACATTTTGAATGATTAAATAACTTTAATTGCAATGAATTAAATGTATTTGAAAAAATATATACAAAAATGTTTAGTTTTGCTGAATTTTTGTACAGCAAAAATACAAATTAAAATACAACTTTATAAATACTTTGAAATATTATATCTAGTTTTTTCTCATGAGTCGAGGCTTGTGATTTACTTATAAACGTAGTCCAAATCGTGTGTCTCTACTCTAACATTAGAATTGTTAATGTTGGCAATTTGATTATTACATCTGATAAACTTAGAAATTACGGCTTTCAAAATATGCTTGTAGTTTAATCGTAGAATTATGGTCCATTTAGTGCAAAACAAATGGGTGATGGGTAATTTCATGAGAACACAATTATGTCTTTACCATTACATAGTGCTTTGTTTATTTAACTAGAACTTTTGTCGATTTAAATCTTATAATACAATTATTTACCCAATTTCGTTTATTTAATGGCGATAAATTTTTCAATAGAAACATACCTTATTAAAGTAAAATATTTTTTTTCTAATGCTACGACCTCAGTGGAAGAGTGTTCTGCGTGGCGTGCAGCGTGCAAGCGAACACTAATAACAAATATCTAAGAAAAGTATCACTCACCCTTTCAATTAAATTTTTAATTTTAAAAATATTGTATGTCACTTCAATATATGTTTGATTGATGAGTACGTATTTTAAATTAAATGTCGACTTTTCGATGATTTCATTTTCATTTTTATGATTTAAACTTTGGAAGCTTTATTTAGAAGTTTAGCTTTAGAAGTTATTACTCAAAGTTTACATTTTTTTTTTGATATACATAATTTTATTTGACTTTATGATCATATTTAATATTTTTGACTGATGGTGCTTGATGGAAATTGATTTAAATTCTAAATTATT
>JAGVSQ010001707.1:0-27741 GCA_022683975.1 Rhyacophila evoluta | reverse complement strand
GGGAGTATATGAATCTCCGCAATGTGAAAACGTCTTGACAGATTATTTTTCACGACAATTGTTTGTTAGACTTACTCAACCCAGTCCTGCATTTTTTGGATTTAAAAATAATTCAATACCACGATGTAATTTACAGATTAAAAAGTAAAAAAAATCACAGAGGGATACTATACATTTACAAATAAATCGAAAATATATATTACTTTTCGGACATCCAATTATATAATTCTAGAATCACTGTGGTATCGGTACACATATTTAGTAACATAATAATTATATACTCCAAATAACTAACATGGAAACTATTATCTGAAACGTATCGTAGATGGCGGCAACTAATAGATGTATACAAATATAAACTTTATTGAAGTTTCCTTTCTTTGACAATAACGTACAGTAGAGATCTTAAAAGTGTGAAGACTTGACATTCGTGACAGGTTGTTTTTTTTTTAATTTTTAAATTAGCTCGCAGCCAACCGCTCAATCCATTGGGCATTCATTTATGGATTTTATTTTTATCATACAGTTCCATAAGTTTGAACTGTGGCATTTTTTTACCCAATTCAGCTACCGAGTTGACAAGTTTTGGATTTATTTATTTATATATAAGTATTTGCTTAAATACCGTAGGCAGTTATTTGCCACAATTCCTTTTTACGATGGTTAAATAGTTGCATTATATTATAATTCTCGATTTGGTCGATAGTTATTTTGGCTGTGATATTCTAGATCTAGGTTATTTTAAAGGATGGAATCGTAACCAAAATAACTACTGACAAATTTAATTAGGTAGTAAAATTATAATTTATTATAAAATATACGACTGTTAATATATTAATAATAATTAATTAGATATAAACAGGTAAAAATTACGATCAAACAATTAAGAAAATTATATATTGATGTATAAATAATTATTTAATAAATAAAATGTATTTTATTTGAGAAACGTGAGCGAAGTCGAGGAACCCACTTTTAAGATTGGGCTTCCGTTTCAGGGTTCTCTGCCCATACTATCACATACAGTAAAAACTTTTCCCATTAAGCGTCTGTAGTTATCGGTTGAATTAGTTTATTCTCATTTTTTCACAATAACATTCGCGCACATAAATTTTCAAACGATTCATTCTTCCAAACTTTAATTGCGCTTAGAGATAAGGCTAATTAGTAATTTCGAAGCATAAGATCGTGGCCATTTCTTTTTTTATTTAAAAAAAAACACTTTTATATAAGATTTTCAATTTCTTAAAAAAAGGTATTTACACATTCGCATACTGAATTCCAACAATTTGCAATGATTTAAATTTAGAACATTTTTCGCCATTCATTTTCTATATGAACCATTATACGCGACTTTAAAGAATGTTATTGTTCACTTTGGGTAAGGTGCTATGATATTTCACATTTTTTTACTTTCTCGGAACTAAGTAGTATATGATAGGTCATAATGGATAATAGTAGTATAGATCAATAGAGATTCTAGATGACGGTGAGATAACGAGAGGAGTAGACAAGATATGAGAGAATAAAATAATATTACGGCGTAACTTCATCGCATGGTTTAATTTTTGAATTGTCAACGAATGTTTTAAAATTGCCATAGGACAAAATCCCTAAGCAAAAGTTAATTGTAAGTAATAAATATTTGATAAAAGCAATTTAATAAGAAAGTATTGATGCTCTGAGATGGAGTATGTATAATATATTCCTACGATGAAAAGTGAGGTGTTTTGATAAACACTTGACTTTTCTTTCTTTAATATTGTTTGTTGTTATGCGAACCAGTAGTTTATGTATGAGTAGATATAATAATTAATATATCCTTTAACTACATTTCATTTTAAAATCTCTCACGAATTTTTTATCACACAATACGGTAACGTATACTGGCTAATTACTGTAGTTTTCTAAGTAATTTCTTATATAATATAATACGTGCAATGAATGTGGCCGCTTAAAAGCAAGAAAATGTTATACTCGACTAAATAGCCACTCTTAGCAGCTTCGCCACAACATGTGATGTTGATAAAAAAAAAAAACACGTTTTTCCTTTTTACAGCACCCATTAGCTCTTGATTTCAACCGGCCGGCTACATTTCGTTGCTATTATAAATAATGGTCATTTCCAAATGGAGACATATTTCGCCAATCGTACGATGCAATATTCCTCGGGGTGGGACAGCGGTCGTTTGTATAACTAAAAAAATCGGTATCCTTTGTATACATTGGCGAAGTAGAGAAAAAGATTATTAAGGTAAAAAAAATAAGATACTGGGTACTTTTAAAACTAGTATTTGTTAAATATTTCATGAATATGAGAATTACGGAATAAATATTATGATAAAGAACAAACCAGTGGCAAATTTTTGGACATTTATGTAGTTGGAAAGAGTATGTTTTGAAAAAATCGAATACAGTGTGATGTAAAAAACCTTAAAATTCCACAACTGAAAACATGATCTTGTGTAATTTAATTTTATTGTAAACTAGCTGTACCCGGCCACGCATTTCTGTGACAAAAAAGCATGTTTTTACCTGTCACATGTGTCTATATAAGATTATATAAAAACACGCCTATATTTAAATGCAACGGTATGCCAAAATTTCAAAGCGATCTGTGAAGAACATCCGGCTTAAATCTCCGGATGTTCTACACACGAAACAAAAGAACATTTTTATTTATATGTATTATTCCACGTATTTATAACACGATAAATGATAATATTAATTGACCTATATTATTATAATGACGTATGGTCATCAGTTGTTTACTTAAAGTTATTGGGCAATATTGGTGAGTATAAAAATACTTAAAATATTCGTGAATGTAACACAATAAAAGTAATAAAATAATATGGTTCTCGAGCTGTCGTAATAGTTCCGATCAACGATTAATAAGTAAATATTTTCAATAACATAGACATGTTGCACAAATATACATAGTATAGTGCATATCCGAGTATTTTGAGTGAAGTCCCACAAATAGAAATATGTCTCCTGGATTATTCATACATATTTTTTATGGAGCAATAATAATTAATTTTCACTCCCGCGTTGTTAAATCAAAAAAATATTTTTTTTTAGAAAATGGAAAATGTTTTTTACTAACACATCAAGCACATTTTGAATCAAATAAAGTTAAAAAATTATTACTGTCTGTGTAACTTTCAATTATATCCCTCAAATAGGAGAGGTTGAAAAATATTCTTGAAAAAAAAAATGCAGAAAAATTATCCCACTATTTCGTGGGGATTATGGAAAATATTGTTGGCAAAATATTTCACCGTGCGGCACGTACATAATTAATCGCCACGGGTAGAAATGAAAATGAAAATAAATCTTTCCGAATGTAAAAGGTAATTAAATTTGTTCAGGTTAATTTCGGGCTGCTAAATATTTCTAAAATGTGACATGCGCTATTAGCTGAAATTCAATTTGCATAAATTCTACAACATTATAAAATTAAAACACTATTAGCAAGGGGAGAAGCTCATTAAAAACATATTGTTTATCATTTTCACTGCTCGAGATTGCTTCAAATATATTATCGAGTTGCTTTCATTAAATTATGTTAAAAGATTTTGTACCATGTCCGATGTGAAAGAATGCATGGATCTCAAGAGTGTGAAGAGTGGTCAACTCTAGCAATGGCATACACGGATATCCGCATTGTCGAGACTTGATATCAGAATATTTTCACGACAATTCATTATAAGCCAATATCTCAACCCATCGAGTATACAATCCTGCATCTTTGGACTAAAAATATATGTTAAAAATAAAAATATAATAATGATTCTATTCTAGAATATTATAAATTAATAATATATATAAAATAGAGAGTGGAGATTCATATTCTCGTTGTACTGAACAGGAAATGTTGAAAATATAATAATTCATTGTGAAATAGCGACTTAATTGATTTTTTATGAAATTTTTGTACGGAACATAACCTGTAAAACAAACATAAGAAATTGCTAATTGTCATATATCGTGACATAGCAGTGATTATATAAATTGGCATCGGTGATATAATGTAATTCAAAATCTAACTTCTTTTGAAATGCAGGTTGATTAGGTCTATGATTTATCGTGCGTGTTTTGTAATCGAGCTTTGATCTATGAAGGACATTTGTAACTCATATCTTGATAGTAATAGAATCTTAATACAGTAACATGTTTTTTTTAATTTTAAAACTCGAAGTCCGATATTATCCGTGTCATATTTTGTACCGAGTAGGCTTTTGAACGTTATCTGAATCAAAATTCGCACGCTTATATCAAGTAATATAACCACGTATTTTCGATGCGCATTAACAGAACTTGGTGCTAATGGTTCGACTGAGTGACTAACAACCAATCCATCTGAAATAATTTCATAAAATACACCGGTAATGTGTTCCGCCTCTGAATAATAATTGTGAATTACCGTGTTTTGTGGTCGTTACGAGAACAGGCAAGTTTGCGAATACTTGAATATGTGTTAGGTTTTGAATTACCAGTAATAAATCGTATACTTCCGTCTTATTTTAAACTCCTGTTTTTATATATTCCACATATTAGGTACATTATAAATTAATAATTCGAGAAATTAAAAATATGATGTATAAAATATAACAAACCATAATAAATGCCATGTATAAAAACATACACGGAACAAAACAGTTGAAAATAAGAATGAATACAAGTAGAATCAGAGAAAAAACAGGAGCTGCCGAGAGAGATAGAATGATTCGATTCTAGAAAATTATAAATTAATAACAATATTTACTCTTATTCAGCTGGAAAATATCAATAACCGGAGCAATTTCATTAAAAACAACCATTTGTCTTCGGGCCAATTATTATTATCTTCACGTAGGTACATAAAAGAATTATATTTATATTTTTAAATAGGTATCAAATACGTATATCGAGTAAATGTGTTTTACTCTTCCTTGATACCACGTAATCCATCTATTGATTGCTTTGTATTCTACAAGATTATGATTGTATCATTTAGTTTTGGTGAGTACATTCTACTTCCAGAATCCTACACGCAGGAAACAGGGAATCCCACCAACCTGAAGGAGGGTTGGAGACCTTCTCGATTACCAATGTCGATGCTTGACTTATGACCTAACAAGGGCCAGGTCGGTTTTCTAGTTTCAGAATTCTTTCCGAATTCAAAACAATTCACTCTCAATATTCGACGCAAGCATTTGTTTTTAGGCCTCAGTATAAAGTTTCTTACTACAGGTGTTTGTTAGTTCGAATTAATTATAATAATTTAGTGACAAAATGTTTTTTTTATACCAAACCTCACCCTATGCAATACTTTATGTGTTATAATTATCTTACTATTATTCTTATTGTTTTGAAAATACAATTCAATTTATGAAATCATTTGTGTTTTAACAGAATGAGAAAATAATAATTCTTTTCTCGTAGAAGCAAAACTAAATATAATATACGCGAAAAAAAGACGAGAGTAATTCTGCAAATAAGGAGGCGGGTATTTTCGTGAAAACATAACATATTTTCTCATTAGGATTGTTTTTCTTCACTCAGATGTTAACTAGACATGTAAAAAATAATAATTGAATGTTGATTTATACAAATTTATCACTTTGCCTGTGGGTTGCAATATTTTGTTTAATTTTTTTATTAAATTTTCTTTGAATCGAATGTTTGTTTATATAAGATTTTTAAAAAATACCTTAAAAACTCATTTTACTCACAAAACCTATTTCTATATCTCAATCTCATCCATAGATAAGCACTAATGTATATTATTTGTGTGTATACTTTCAGGAACCATACTTAAAAAAGGCTTTAAAGCAATAATTTATTACGCAATGAAGTGAGTTTTAAACTATCATAGTATCTTATTTTATTATTTCTTCATCAATTTTGATATAATCATGCAAATACTTTACAATAACAAAAACGATGAGATTAGTTTATCGTGTTGTTATTTTTTCTATGCTTATTGTCTTTTATCCTCATATTGTTCAGACTCAATGAACTGTTATGCTCGTAAAGCTGTGGTGCAAACTTAAGCGTACGTACGACTGTGCGGTATATTCCTGGCAGAAGCGGTGGAGTGTCTCCACTAGAGGCAAACAAACGAATTTGTTTTTTCCAAGCCTAAAGTGACGCACGGAGATAACCAAAGTTACTCCAGACCATTCATTGGACTGCCAAGTTCTTAACCGGTCAGGATGATTTCGCCTCCAAGCTCTGTCAGCTTAATCTTACAGAATCTGCTACTTGCTTATGTGGCGAAATACAGATTCACAATCACATCCTTTGGAAATGTCCCCTTATGTCAGTTGAGAGGGAAAAGCTTCCCTATTCGGTTCGACCACTGGTCGGCAATCGTGACTTAGAATTAGAATATAAGAATAATTTTCTAGCTTTTGAAAAAATGCAAAATCTTACGGCGAGTGAGAAGGTCTCTTCTCAAGAAGGCTAAACATTAACAGGGCATAACAATTCAGAATAGAAATCACGCACACTCTAGTGCACCAGGGTCGTGAGAATCTGCTTGTGGAACACTTCTGGCACGTTGAAGAGCGCATCAAGTTCGTTACGCCACGGTATACACCCACATAATGATCGTGGATACGGTGGCGGTATTTTGAAGGGAAAGTAATAATTTCCTAAACTGAGATGTTACCACACTATTAAGTATCTAAATTAGTGTTACACCTTGTGTATATTGTTGCCAATATTGCAGGAACACGTAACTTGATTCTTTGGTTTGAATCACTTTATAAAGTAAAATTTTATTCTTTTCAATTTTCAATCATTATCACATTTTTGTGTTCACGCATATGTTTATAAAACGTGTACAAATTATTTGTTGAAATAAAAATGTGGCAAAAAAATTTAAATTACTTTACAAAGCGACTTAAACCAAAAAAATAAGTTACGTGTACCTGTAATATTTGTGACGACATATATTTACAATTTTAATTTGATATTTTTACAGATGTTTGTTATTCAGACAATTCATCTACTATTTTTGTAAATTGGAAAAAAATATTACTGAGAGAAAAATAGGCATTGAATGAAAAAAAATCAATCTAGTGCGTATTTTATCGACTGCAACGAAATATCTGTTCTAAAATATCTGATTTGGTTCACATATATTATAATATGCCCATTAAAGCCGGGTTATCACTAATTAATTTTTATTGATCGACGATAGCTGATCAATAAAATTTTAATACGACTTGAATCGGTTTTTGTTCACAACTTCAAAAGACACAGATCATTTTTACAATATTAAAATGGCGTCGAATGCAGTTAGGCGTCATATTACGCACACCTGTCAAATATTATCAGATTCAATAAAGGGCTAAAAGCATTTATGAGCATGTGAACGCATGGCGTGATCGGCTGAAAGCGAACTTGACAGTTAACTGAAGTTTACACGTTTCAAGTCAAGTTTCAATTTGGCGACAACCAACCACAAATGGCAGATGACTAATCTCTTGAACAATAAAGTTTGACTGGGTCAAATTTTTGTTGAACAACTAATAAGTTAAGCAAAGGTTGTTAGTATAGTTTTCGTTTAACTTTTGTTGATCGATTATAATCGGTAAATTAAAATTGAATCTTGAGAATGCGACTTTATTGAAATGTATCATTAATGCGTGTTTAAAAATTTAACTGTATTTTTCGTTAAATTATTGATGTTAGAACATATTTAAATCCATGAACTCATAATAGAGCAAGCTAGAAAGTATTTCCTGTATATTGACTGTGGAAAGGAAAAAGGATGTAACCTACATAGGATTTTTTTTTACAGGAGACACAAAAAACGTCTATTTGACTATTTTACGTCAAAGTTAAAACATTACTTAGACACAACCTTGAAGTGCATGAAGACTAAAATTTGGTGTTTTACTCAAAATGAAATTAATTAAATAAGTTATTTAAGAAAACCAATACAATTGAATGAAAACGGTGGAAGCCATTTTCCTGGTCGCAAATTTTACAGGTCATCCTTTTTTTAAACTCAAAAACTAAATTTAGATACTAATTCGGTATTTTCAGCTTACACCCTTTTGGTAGAACGCGTATTAAGTTGTATATATTGTGATTGTCGAAAAAAGTTTTTGAGGGTTGCGTCTTTTTTCCTATTATTTATAGTATATTATATGTACAAGTCGATATTATTTATCGATTTAAGACATACTATAATCATATTAGATGCCACCTTATTGTAATAATACCAATTATTTTAATGACTGTGATCTTTATCTTAGTCAACATGTCAGATATAAAATTAGAAAGGTTTAATCATCTAATAGTAGGGCGGGCAGTGTAAGCAAGCACTCTACGTTAACGAGCTTTTAATTTCATTTATTTAGCTTTTTGATTTCTAAGCTTTACTCGTTGGCATACGCACCGATGAATTATTTTACGCATCGTCTATTTCGGAGTTACGCGAAGCTTAAAATACCACCATCAATTTTTTTCTTATTCAACGTACACATTATATACACAACGTATACACGAATAAGAAACCTTGAAAAAATACCCTGCGATTATATTTTGCATGAGTAATTATGAAAAACTTCCACGTAATCTCTCTCTACACTATCTAAATCATAGCATAGAAGTATTTTTGGAAAATAAACGTTAATTTAAAGAAGTATTACAAAAACTACAGTAAAAAATTCGCTATTCCGTAAAAAAATAGACGTTTGTTTCCTTTATTTTTTGTGTACATTATTTTCATTAGTGTCTTTTTTGTTTTCATTTCTATGCCAGTTTGTAAAAAATTATGATGTTCTTGACATATTAAGCATATAAATGACTTATATTTCTATTTCTAACAATGTATAGAACTTATCCGAACCTGGAAGAGATATATTTTTACATATTGTTTTTCACGAGAATTGATCGTCACTCAAACGTTTAACTCATTGGCTATTCGATTTATTTAAAATTACTTAATTCATTGCTGCGCAATTCTTCAAAATTTAGGTTTTATTACTCAAAATAAGAAATCAAAAAATCATTGTAAATATAATAGTTTATATATAATCGTTACACAAATTAGGAAACAGTTGATATTAGTATAAACTAACATCGTTAACTTCTGTAATTATATTTTAATATTATATAAATGAAGTTGTTTTGGTTGTTGACAGTTTTTTTTAAACTAGGTAATGCAGTATTCCCCTGCTTCCAGCGCCGCTCTGTTGTCATTTTCCGGAATGAAAAAAAGCCTGTTCACGCAGTAGTACCAATTCTGCACGACAGGGAATAGCAGCAATTTATTTTATTGGAGGGTAAAACACACGCCTGCGCAGTTCAGTTTTTTTGCGTGCACGAGAGGTTGCCTTCGACTGTCGATCGAGTATGGGAAATGCTCGATTTCCGCACCAAACCACACCTAAGCCGTTATTAACCGCGACAAAACACAGTAAAACATTGATAAAAACTCATTTGCCGACCGTTGTATAGAGGCAGATAAATATCCAGTGCGATAACGACATCGGTACACGTCGAAATCGAACCTACAACTACCGCGGAAGGACATTGTATCTAACATTACAAAAATATACATAACAAACTGAAATTCAATTCTGTGTTTAATTCCAACCTAATTTGTCACTGTAAATATTATAAGCAATTGTCACTAGTTCGGTTTTAGCGGTGGTTTTTTTTCGATTCATCAAAACACCGTTCGCGTTTAATCCTGTAGTGTTGAAATTGACCTAAATCTTCGTTGAAATAACAATTTAGTATGGTTGATTATAGTGACATTATCGCTACACGTTAAGTTAACTTCTTGCCAACGAGGCTGGATCGCAATATTGGTACTAGGTAAGTGAAAAAATATTCACAATTAATTGTAAAGTGATACGAATATATTGTAAAAAGTCGTATTATATGTATATAATATACCACTGCAGCAGTATCTACTCATACTTCATGTTCCATAAGAGAGTGCTTCGCGAATAAATACTCACCAGCGTATCCATATACATTTAAGTGTTTTATGTTATTTTAAGAATAGCAATACCATCATAAAGTTTTTATCTCTTTGTATATTTCTTCTGTTATACATCAAGCTTAATGTTATATCGTTACTTTTACATTGTGTGTCACACTTTACTTTTAAAACAACTACTTGTTCAATTGATGGAATTCTTCTGCATTATTTACATAATTGAAAATGATGGTTGGATACTTTTTCTGTAGAGAGTAATCGGCCCACATGACAAATGAATTATTTACTTCAGTCGAACACTCTCGAATATAATTTACGCACGATTCTAGAAGATTTAACAAGTGTGGCGCCAAAAAAAATTCTGGATCGAATATTTTACTTTTTATATATTTTGTTATATCGCTCATTGAATGCAAGAATTTGAATGCAACAATTAAAACTGATTGAATTGTATTTTTTTGTACGGACACCGTCAACATATTCACTATTTACCACGTAATTATTTTTTTAAAAAATATTATAATTACCAAACGTTATTAATTTAATATGGGACTATTTTTAAATGAATAACAATACTTTCATTTCAAATTCCGTTTTCTGAAAAATTTAAATTTTTGAGATATGACGTATTACATCTAATGAGCGATATTCCAATACTGAAATGTACGACGTTTATTTTTTGCAAGTAATGTATAAAATATGAAACTACATTTTTTCTGTATCTACTTTTCGCAGATATAAATTCGACGAGACGGATATAAATTTGTATAGAGCTTTTAGATATTGTTTAATGTATCAGAATATTTGTGGGTTTATTGTTTTTTTCGTAAAATGTTTCAAGCATGAATAAAACTATCCTTTAATGAGTCACTTTAGTATCGTTGTGATCTTGGTTTTGTTTTTAAAACTTTTTTGAGGTGAATTAAAGAAACACCTTAACATTTTAAGAAAACAGCGTTGTCAAAACGGTAACTGATTATACTCTACACTAGAGATAGGCACTACTAATTTTACGATGATGAACAGTAAAAAATCCACTCTTAAATCATATCGTAAAACAGTGGAATCCTAAAGTATGAACCTTAACATTAAAAAAATATGCTTAAACAAGCATGCTTTTATTTTCACTGAAAATTTTATTGTTCTCTGTTCTCTTTACTTTTATTTAGAGCTCGCTCATTTCAAACTTTCATTTCTTTGAAAAACACTCTACCAGCATAAAAGTCCAATAGTTTTATATTTCTAATGAATAGTTGTTTGAATTGTAACGAAATTTGCAACAGAATAATGATTTCAATCCATCGATTCTTCTGACATAATATTTATTGCACGGGCAGCTAAAAATTCAACAAAACTTTTTTCATAATAAACTTTCAAGTATATTATATATATATATTATCGAAATGGCAAATTTAAAGTAATTTAACGTTGAAACAGACCGTTTACCAAACAGTTCATCCTAGATATTAAATAAATTATATTTTTATACAAAGGGTTAAACGATATGAATAATATAAAAAACGTATATTACAATAAGATGTATTGAATATATTCAATCTTGGTGTTTATATTAAATTTGTAAAAAAACCTTTTTAGATTGGAGCAATGGTTTTCGTAATAGCTTGAAACAAACTTTATTGTTATTTATATTGCTAGTCACGTGAAAGGTGCAAAATACATATTGCTTGAATAAATCCAGACCTTTTTTAGTGAGGTCTTCTTTACCCATATCTATTTAAAGCAAATCTATAATAATCTATTTCAGTAAATAAGGTAGCGCTGTTATATTTATAGGATATTCTAAATTTGGACAGATGGCTTTGAAATTAAATAAATCGGAAGAAAAATACGATTGGATTCAATTTCCTCCTACGCTTATTTTATTATAACAATTACTTATAAGTGTTACTAGATGTCACTAAACAAATTTGATGTTCATTTACTTAAACCTACTTTCACTCCTTATATATTTTTTATCGCGTATATCGTGGTGTAACAAACGTGATTGAAGTGTCCGAAGAAGAACAACTAATATGCGCGTGGTATTCTGTAAATCGTTTTGTGGCCACACCACCGCTAAAAGAAATCTTCTTGCTTGCTGTAAGACGCTGCAATTCTTAAAAGTTAAGATATTAAAGTTGTAACTTTTAGAGAACTTTTACATTGTCAAACTTGGGAAGCTCTTTCATTGCAACAGAGACATGGGGGGCACCGAGAAAACTGCGCTGTTCCATTAATGGGTAACGTTGTTTTTCTCTGGTGGAAAGAAAAGAAGCGAATAATTATTATTACTCATTATTATCATAACAGTCCTTGAAAAAATAAGTTAGGTTTCTATCGAATACCAAATGTATAAATCCTCTACTGCTAGGGCTCCGGGGTTCAGCTTATTAATGACTTTATTATCAGACAGTGTGGTCGAGTCAGTATAATATACAAGAATAATATTATAACAATACATCATCGTGGACATTTTACGTTCCGAATAAATACGTAAATTTAATTTTTGTAAATGTTTGCATTGCTCAGACGATGGTCCCATATGCAATATGATAATTAGTTTATTAAATTAAATATGTTTGTTAATACTATTAGCAATGATCACGGTTTTGCATTTTCATGTTTATAATTTTAAACGTTGATTTTTAATCAATTCGAATCTAATCGATGTTCGTTTGTTAAGAAAAACTTTAATTCTATGAGTTTATTATCTTTAACTCGTGATGTGACGTTTACTTCTTTAAATGACTTTATTTTATTACATATGTGTTATTATAGAGTTTCCAGGAGGTTCTAGACCTCTTGTGATTAATATAATAGTCATATTGTTAATCCTGAAAAGTGATTCTAGCGTTACTGATTGTGCCCCCGTAAAAACAAGTTAATATGATATTTGGAGACTTAGGTATGTTGTTTTTCTTTTAATTTGTGTTGAATATTGTTAATGGTTGAAGGCAGTCTCATTATGGGGCCGCCAGCGAGCTCGTCGCACTTGCACACTTATCGTGTCGTGATAAAAGCCCCTTTACCTAGAAACGCTTTCAGCTGATGTTATCAATAAAGTTACTAAGTAGATATACGTAGTTTTATTTTATGCAAATTGCGTCACTCATTTAACTATCCAAACCAAATCAAACACTGTTCAATCACGCTCGCTACGCGAAAAGGAAGGTAACCGTCTTTTTTGTTGGCCTAATTAACGTGACAAATCATCAGCACGCTAATAATTTTTTAAATGTTTTTAAAAAGTGACCTACTTTCGCAAACCACATATCTTCTAATTTTATTATATATTTAGATACAGGATATGTATAATTAACACATTGGTTGATTGACAGTTCCTATAAATAGTTCTGTCAAGATACACTTATAAAAATTGAACTGAAGATCAAAGCTGAAATGATTAACAATACAGTTTAATTTAATATTAATAGAAATATATCGTTCATTCGACAAAATAAAAATCACATTGTCAACGCACTAAAGCATTTTTTTGCTGCTGAAAATGTGATGAGCTATCTATAAAATATTATATTAAAAAATGCCATATAAATCTGGAGACGAATGAATGCGGTAATATCTGAAAATGTATTATGATTCTAAGCCATCGGGAGTTTCATATTCAAATGGAAGTGTAAAAACATAAAAGATCACTTTGTATAACATTTTTGAAACGAAATATTCAAACCTACTAATTTATTAAACATATTTTAAACATTATGAAGTATATATTCAATAAGTTGTTTAATTTTTTTTGTTTAATTAAAAAAAATAAAAAAATAACAATTAGATTTGATATATTTTGTTATGAAAAGTTGTAAAATAGTATCCTTATCTCCCCGGTAGCGTAGAGATTATCGTGCCTGACTAGCAATCCAGGGAATGCAAGCTAAATCTCCGCATCTGTCAGATTTAAAAAAAAATCAAAAAGTGCAGGACTTGATGCCCATTGGGTTGAGCAATTGTCTGACGAACGATTCTCGTGAAAAATAATCTCGAAATTGCGCGAGATCCATATACTTCACTTTCGGAGTGGATATCTTCACTCTGTGTAGATCCATATGCTCCACTTTGGAATATATCACATGGTAGATAGTTATAGTTATTCTCGTTTTAGTGTAATATATTTAAACTCAAAAAAATCTCGATGAACGTAGTCTGTTTGCTGTTTATATTTATTACTCAATGTGAGTTTCAACTTACCGTGTACGATAAGGCGTGGTAAATATAAAAATAAGCCATACATGTGATCATAAAATGTTGTCATATACAAAGAAATCGGCACAAATAGATACGCAATATACGGTGTATTTTTCATAAGAATTGGTATTAAATACTTAGTCATTTCGATACCAATTGTAATAAACGCTATCATAACAATGCGCATCCAATTTATTGCTATAAATTTATCGCGGTACAGTATTCATAAGAATGTAATACGAAAAAATAATATGTATTCTCGTAACCATATCACCGGATATGAATCGTTCGAAATTATACATTGAAATAATACAAGGATTCGGCTTAAATTCGTTTCAATAAAAAAGTATTTCCATTATTGAGGCGTAAAGTAACTACCAATTAGGGTGTCACATGGAAAACATAGGCCGTTAAAAATAATATCTCGATCCGTAATTGAATTATGTAGGGTCGTTACCATTTTTAATATACACTTGCATGAATTTTTTACGATCGATTCTCTCCGCTGCCATCCAGTTGGTCCTACATTTTTATCGATTGTATAGTGGTCAGATTATCGAAATATATCATATATTTCAGTTCATTTTTACTTCATTTGATTGGTATGAATATTGGCTACATGCATTTTAAAATTGATAGTGCACAATTTTATATCAATCAATTATCATCCATTTAACCCTTATTAAATCAATAAAAATGTGTGTAAAGTATTACCCGATTCATAGATAATTTTTTGTAATTTTCAAGAGACATGTGTAGCTTATGATACTCAACGTGACAAAATTATTTTTTATAGGGATCAATATATTGCTCAATGTACTGAAATTTATGGCCGGAATCATAACATATATAAGAAATAATATTGGTTTCGTAGCTATGGGAGTCGAACCCATATATTATAAAATATAATGTTGAGAAATTTAACGATTCATAAGTGTAGGCACTTATCTATTCGGTGATTAAAATGACGTATTTTAATATGTTTGCCTTTTACCTACTTAAATAAAAACGAGAATTATTTTATTTCGCGCAAAACAAACATTTTAACCGAGCCGCAAGCTAATAAAGTTAAGGAACGAAATCTTTCCTGACCCTATATTAAGTTTGTAGAATAAAATACTTAAACCTTAAATGCACCAGAAATCTGGAGCATGAGCAAAAATATAGAAGCACGCTGGGCTCATTACTACGCGGTGAATAATATTTTCAAAGCCACAAATGAAATATATTCCAAATTTGAAAGAATGATATGCTTTATACGAGATTCTACGAATCACAATTTTCATAAAAGTTTGCTGCCTCGGGCAACTAATTCATTACAAAATGGAGAAGTTATATATTATAAAAATATTGACATTTGAGAAGCTAGAAGGATCAAAAAATAAGGGGTGCAGGGTTTTGAATGAAAATTTATTTAAATAAAGAAATTTGTATGATAGCGAGCAATTGAGAACGTGACAACTAAAGATTTGAGCGGTTGCTGCTGGCTCCTGGCTCGAAGCTGATTACATCTAACGTTACTTACTACACGGCGAGGTATGCTCAATTATTACGACCTGGTGTTGGAAAGAGGCGAGTAGTGTAGAGTTATAAAAATGGACCTGGATGGAGTTGGATGCTGGAGATCTACGTCTAAATACAATTTCACTGTCAGGACAAAATGAAGAACAAAATTATACGCATGAAAATGTCTTAATAAATGAAACTGGTCTAATTATAAATCAATAAATGATTCACGTACAAACAGGCATCGATATAATATCTTTCAACAATGTATTGACAGCAGAAAATAATACTTCTTTACATAATGTATATTTGATGGCTGAAATAAGTAAAAGAAATCTCGGTTGTTACGTAAGTTTCTGTCTGAAAAAGAAAAAAAACAGTAAAACAACACAATTAGAATCACCATAACACTTTTAATGAGACGTTATTTTTTTATGGGGTTGCGTCAGAAGTGAGGGCATTTTTCTCTATCGGGGTCAAGAAAATCACGCATCCGGAATTTTCGTAGTTCCTCACCCATTGATTACGTCGTGCAAAAATAACTTTTTTTACCATGTCCCGACCGAAAGTGGAGCATATGGATTTTTACGATGTGAAGACATACATTAGAAAATTGTTTTTAGTAAAAAAAATCTCATTTATTTGGTATCCAGTTTTGAATCTCTGAATTTTCGAAAGCTTTATGTAGTAAGAATTAAATCGACTATATTTATTGGCGAAGTGCGTGTATTTACTAATATATCACAAGAGCGAAACAAACAAAACTACTTATTTTAAAATACCATTCATTCAATTACTACAGGTGACACTCTAAATTGTTTTTCAAGGTTTTGTGGAAGAATACGTACAATTCGCATAATTGATTTTAGCTATTACGATTCCGATAAAAATTATATTAATGTATTATTGTTAAATTTAGTCTAATAGGTTTCAAATATGAAACGAGAAATACAATCAAGATAAAAGTTAAGAAATGAAACTAATCTTGAGAGTGCAAATAATGTAGCATAAACCAAATATATAAATAGCATAAATAAGTGATTTATGTATATTTAAAAGTCACAATTTAAATAAATTTTTGGTGGCCAATATTGCTTATATGTATAATCAAAATTTTATTATTAAAATTAAGTGGTCACATCTAATAAATTGATTTGGACTAACAAGTTAAAAATCTTTTAAAGCAAATTATTTTCCCATAAGTGCTTTGGAGAAGAAAATACAGTAGTCAGACGCTGTGACGGGAGATGTGGATGCAATAATTATAGTGTAAAAATGTTGGATTGGTGAAAGATTTTTGATAAGATCATGGTTCACCATGCGATATAGAATATAGAGTCACATATGTATGCTCGTATATACGAGTATCCAATTAAAATAGGTCCTTACACAGCTTTTATTTTTTTCGCAATAAAAGTGGATTAGTCGGTCCTTTGTCACTGTTCGGCGACAGTTTCTATATTATGTGACAAAATAGACTTTTTCCTCCCCATATCTACATTCTACAATCTACAACACACGCGTTACGAAAAAAAGCAAACAATTTTTCCAATGTTCCAGCTTTATATTTCAATTACGCTGTCAAATGGCAAACTAAACCCGTGAAAAAGTTCCGCTTTCAGTCGTAGAATCGAATTAGCGCCACACAAAGGGAAAAAAAGTCATATTTAATTCACATTGTCGGTGTAAATAATTTCGTTCAAGAAGTAATCATACCTATTTACTTTCTTCGGTATTTATTCTCTTCGCCTACCTACGTAAGGTATATATTTAGTCACTTCACAATAATACTCATACCTTTACAAAAATATAATAACATAATAAAATATGACAAAGTTGCGAATAAAAATTTATCCTTCTTTAGAGAAGTTTTCTCATTCAGTCGTAGAATCATGCTCAATTTCATAAAAGGATCAACCATCGAAACGTCAACAAAACTATCACTGCTTTCAACATTTAATTTATATTAGTCACGTGGATTCAGCACTATTTTATTCTGTGACAGTGGTCTTTTTTCCGCGCTTTCCCACCTTTCATGTTTTTAATAGATATTATGGTATAGATACTTTTTTTCAAATTTTGACGCCTCCTGGATGGTAACCGCTGCTGTAGGATCATTTCTGTGTCATCTTCTTGGTGAATATCTGTAAAGGAAAAAGTAAAAAAATACAAACGAACTCATGATTTACGATGGCACTTCTCCACTCCATGAGTCTGAATAGTTAATTCAACTGTATTTTTTATATACAGACAAATCACGACAATATCCGATGGTGTCATCTTTGACGTCACTCCGTTACATCGTATTGTTGTGACATTTAAATTTGCGGGATAGAAAATTCTCAAGCCATCGCTTAAATAAGACCGGTGTTTTCTTTTAATGACGTATAACAATACATCGTCTTCTAATGACTGATTACAATATACTCCAAGATACATAGAAGTAGGATGACCCCGAAGAACTTTATCGCTAAGAACGTAATTCGGTGTTAGAAACATAACCTGAAATGCTTGTATTTGACCGTTAGCAAACTTTTAAGGAAGAGGAAATATATGTAAATGCCTCCGCAGAGAATTTCTGGTGAAATAAGAACATATTTATTTATTTTCGTGTATTATCATTATTGTATGAACAATAATGAAAATTAAATAACAATTTTGGGCTAAAAGTTAATTAAACCGCAGCCTAACGTTGTTTTAATCCTACACGTACTTAATGGAATGAGACTTTCCGGATGCTCATTTTTGAAACATTGATGGCTTAATCAAATTATCAGGTAAAGCTAAAAATAGTGTCGTATTTTCATACAATTTTTAATATATCGAAAAATATTTTTTAATTCACCTTATTTTATCAGTTTTGTAATTCATTTCATTTGATATTACCTTTTGTCACATCCTCATTAAGTTTTCAATTCTTTTTTTTAATAATTCTGGGGATTTTCATTGAAGAAATTGATCAATGGAATTTTCATCTCCATCTGATTTTCATTTTTTTTACCCTTGAAAAAGTACTGAAATAATCTGAATATATGATAATCATATGGATATAGGTTAATAGTATACGATCGGTGAAGAATAGTACTCCAACCCAATTTGCCAATTTTTTGTGGTGTTCGTCTCATTGCGTGTGTTCGAGCGTTCTCGTGTTGCAGAATGACACCCTTTCTACTGATCAAACTCTTTTTTTTCCGACCCTACCTTTAATCTCTCAAGCCGTCACAATAGAATTTGAAAGTTATTTTTTCTTTGGGTTGCAAAAACCCACAATGAAAAGCCCATAAAATCCCATCATATTCTCATCACTATTTTACGTGCATATTGGGTTTTGAAGTCAGTATGAGTCTCTTGATATCAATTTAATCACGTTTTTTCTCTCAATATTGTCATAAAGAATCTATTTTTCATTAATCGTCATAAGCTTATCAAGAAATGGATTATTTATGAGTTCATTTCCTCAAATTCCTTTGCCCACACTTTAGTTTCCCTATTCAAAACGTTCAAGTTGATTTATGTGGCCATGTATGTAACGTATGTAATGTATATAATGTGTAATAATGTATTTTGCGAAGAGATATTACATTCTATTCGCATAAATATCATTATTGTTTTCTGTAGCGCTCCGATTTCATGAAATTCGTGCCTCATGCACAGTTTAAAATTTTCCTCCAATAGGAAATCTTTCAAATTTTTTTTAATGAAGGGTTAACAAACACTCATTCCTTGTGATACAATGAGTTTAAAATATGCACTCAAAGAAACGCATCACATCTGTATTCATAAGTCGGAAGATGAAATGTGACAAAACTCGGATTTGGATATTTAAAATACGACAGTACTTTTAGATTTACCTAATATTTCGAATCCGCAATATTTATTTTTTCATCTATTGTAGATTTCATATAACAATTCACCTCAATAAATTATTAGAATATATAGTCGTACCTTCACTTTTGACGTACTAAACAACGATGTATTGTTGTTCGTAATATCAGGAAAAAATTTTGTGTCGTCACATCTAACTTCTTGAATATTACGTTAGGTTACGCAGTGTATAAGGAAGGGAGTATGTTTGATAAAAATACAGTGTTTTTTTAAACTGTGAATATATATTTTTTTAAACACTTCCATTTATTAGCAGTATACAATACAAGATTGTTAATATTTTTGAAGAAAAACGAATTTCCATTGAGCCTCGATCAATAATATTAAGTGATATTTAAATATTATTCTGAGGAGCTACTCAATTGAAACGAAATTATAAATTGATTTTGTTTCATGAACTAGAAGATTCATACACATAGATATTAATCCAGATTTTGTTTTATATTTTCATTAATTTAGTATTTGCGTTGTAATATATGTTGTATTACCTGAAAGGTAGGAGGTCGCAATTCCTTAATCCCAGAGATTGTAAGATTTAATCTAAATAAGGATTAAATACAAATAACAACAATAAAGAACTAGATATCCAATGAGTTGAGTAATTGACTGGCAAGTAATTTTTGGGTAGTTAAAACTATCGGGATAATTCTTTAAATTGTGGAAATCTGTATAACGTCGTCGAGTACTTTGTTGTTGAGGTGCATATTTTCTGCTTTGAGAGTAGAAACGAAAAAAAATTTAAATATACGTTATAAATGAGTCTTATTGTAAAACCAAAAAGACAAAATTTAAAAGTTGCTATGCTTCTGGAAAAGAAATTTGCTTAAAGGAGTTAAATATAGACGCTTATAACCTTTTTTGCGGTAAAACCTTAAAATCTATCGCCGCATTGAATTGATTTTTTGGTCGCATTCAGAGCTTATTTTGTTCGTAACTTTTTTTTTACTAACGGTGTACTAACGGGAATTACCTACCCTGTTTAGAGGGTAGGTAATTCTTCGATAATTTATGGACAACCTTTTTCCCTAAAGGAAATTATTTTATAATGACTTGTAAATACACAGTTGTAGTATGTAAGAGCCCCAACATGTGCGCAAGTAGATAACTTTCATTTGAATCTGTTTTTCAAAAGTTTTAGTCACGCAGTAAACTAAGATTTTTATATTGGAACCTCCCAAATAAGAATTAAATTACTAACCATGAAATATATAATATCCGTAAATTATAGAATCATACAACTCGGTTAAGTGGCCGAGCTGGTTATCGTGTACGTTATGACACTAGAAGTCGACGGCTCAAAAATCAAATATACCTAGTGATTTAAGCGACTAACAAACCAATTTTGGTAAAAAGGCTGCCTAAATAAGTCTTTATGTGGTGTAGACTAATATGAGGACGAAGACTAACTTAATTTTTAACGAACATGACCATATGATATAGGTGATTGTATGATAGTTCGAAACTTGCTTTACTATTTAATAAATCTGTTAAATAATAAAGCACATTATTACTACTTGAACAGCTAGTAAAATCTCACATTTTACTGACGCATTAGCACTTATTTGGACAAAGACCACCACAATCATATCATTATGCTTTCCGTGGTGACTGTGACATAAATTAGTTTTTAGTTACATAACTTTTGGTGGAATCACGTCCAAAACTTCTGACGTATCATTTGAAAGTTAAATACGTAATCAAAATTGATCGCAATTGTGTTTTGTAAGTCTCAATTTAAATACAGGCCAAGAAGCTCGGCGCTAAATTTCAACAAAGTAACATTTTTTGCGACTAATTTAATTATGTAACTCAGAATTTCAAAAAGAATGAAGTTTTTGCGGCCAGAATTTTAACTTTTCTACTTTTTGTTTTACTTTTTCCCTTTTTTATGGAATGTAGGGGTTCTTTTCGAGGCTTTTAATTTCAAAGATTGCTCTTTGGCCCAAATAGTTTCGCAATCATTACCTAAGGTTGTAATATTAAAGTTTTTATTTTAATTTCCAACATAATATACATATTATTAATTTTGAGTAACCATTTTAACAGATGCGAGCATATATTAAATGAGTTTAGTAAAAAAATCTCTCAAAACAAATCTTTATATTTGAGAGTTCCGCGTATTTTATTTCTGAGGTGATACTATCACACCGTATATATTCATAGGTTCCACTTTAGGAGCAGACTTAGTAAACAAACCGTTATTTATTCCATATACAATAGAATAAGTGACATAATTCGCTGCCGCATGATAAACATCAATGGAATAGTGCAATGAATGTCATTTAGTTCGAAGTAGTGCTGCGTTCGGCAGATGTCCATTGATATTATTTCATGATAATACAAGACTTTTTAAATGTTGTAGATTATACGAGATGATTAATTTTGTTGAAATCTGTTTAGTTTGTGACACCGCTATTAAGACTACTTTGTCAGTATTGATAAGAATTTCTCGACAGTAACTATTTTCGATAAAACTAGTTACATATTAGAATAATTGTATTTATTTTTTAAATAGGCACATATCATAGAACAGATTCCTATCGAATTAATACTAACTCAATTATTATTGTTTTTTTTTTATATTTCACTGCCGATTATTTAAAACAGTCAATAATCTAATAGAACCTTGTTTTGTGTTCTCTGTTAATTATTGTTAATGCGATGATTGTTCATTATTTATTTGGAATATGGCAATACTTTGTTTTAGTTAGACGCAACATTAACTGTAGAATAAAAATATTTTAAGTAGAAAAGACGACGTTTCTCATTTTCAAAATAAATTATTCAATAGCGCCTAATGCGTGTTCCTAATTCTCGATTTTGGTTACAGTCTTCAAGGTCTATGCACAGTACTTTCTAGCAGTTTATCGGCAATGATTTTTAATGCAAGAATTTATTGTAATATTTAATTTGTTTTAAATATTCGGCAGCGGTTAAGGCAGTCGATTTAATCCGACGAAACGCCACCATTATTGTATTTTTCCAGTCGTTTAACAAATTTTCAGAATGCCCGCAAAAGAATTACTTAATTATGCGAGAAGAGAAAATCTCGAGGCATTTACCCGCACTTACCTTGCAAATGTACGGGAACCATTCCGTGAATATTCAAGCCTGAAAACGTAAGAACGTAAGTGCGTTAAGTTTTCATAAGCGACGAAGCTTTTGATGATAAAAGGGAATATCAACTATGTAAAATAAAACAGAAAATTTATGGTAACGCTACCACTAAAAATGAGGGTACATGAAGAAGAGGTGAAACATTATTATTTAATATTTTTAATACAATTACTGTTTTACTTTCACGAAAAATATGTTCAAATCACTTTTAATTTTGGAGTGACTGTAATATATACCAACTGAAAATATTTTTCGTTAATTCTATTGTCAGTGCTTCAAAATTAATTTTAAGAAAACGAATTCGTCGTCTTTTATGTAATTTGAATTCAAAGTGCATATTACACGTAAAACAGCTAGCTTAATTTTATTAATAAAATTATTTATTATGTAGATAAAACAAAGCTTTTTAGTATCTGCCATAATGCAGTAAGATTGTAAGCCATAATATAATATTATGTAATATATAGTGAATAAATTGTAATAATTCAAGGAAATCATATGATACAAATTTATCCATGGCTAGAGTACATGTCTACTCATATATAGTCTAAAATATAGTTTGATGCAATATAATAAGAATATGGATATTTTCCACTTCCACTTACGTAATCAAATATAATTTAGTGACCACTAATTACCACAAGAGTATAGTTGGACAAAAATACCAAGCTCGGTCACTTATGTCTATATCTCATGATAGTTTCAATCTAACATGACAATTCTTCAAGTCAACTGGAAGGTTGCTGACTGCTTACAATGTTTTCAATCTGCTTACTAGGTATTTTCGGTGAAGTTACTGAATATTGGTCTGATCTAAGAAGATACGAGTAAATTGGTTAAAAGCAAGAATCTTTCTAGGTACCGTGTAGTATTTATTTACTAGTTCCGTTAAGAGAAATAAGAAAACAAAAATGTAATGCTAATGGTTATATAATTATTTATTATATAATGCTTGTAAAGTGATATTCTGCTAAGTAAAGATAAAGTAATGGTTAACTTTAATAAAAAAATGTTATGTCGCATTCTAAGGTGACATACAACATTAATAGGAAGCTTTTACATGTAGGCTGTTAATCATTTGGCACAGGACCATAACTGTAACGTTCGTACATTAATAAAGCCAACTTTTAGTCATTTCTAAAATACCCCAAGAGGCCGAGTTCGAGAAGTGTGCATATATAAAATATTCAATGAGTCGGGCTCCATTCACACTGCGCAGGGTACGAAACTAAAATCGGAACCGGGTTGCCTTTTCTCGGGTCTCCGGTCATTATTCTTAGCTCTCTATAATGTGGATTATTCCTCTTTGGGATTATAATAATACTGCTGAGTAGTGATGGAGCATATATATTACAACAAAGAATTTCTATAATCTGGAAACGCTTTTTTCCTCTCTTAAATATCGTATTTTTACGAAATTATATCGCTGTACTCAGAGTTACTAGAATTAGAGTACATATTATATGTATTTCTCTTAATACGAGTACCTTTAAGCATAGTATATAACTATTCATGTTTCCAGTATTTTTTTGTTGATCGTCTTGATTATATTGAAAAATGTATAACAATAATAATCATCGATTATTTATTTATTAAGCTTTCACTCGGTAGATGTTCGATTTTTTATACATTTAAATAATGTAATATTAGATCGATTTAACTAACGCGAATTTGATCAAATAATCTTATTTTTTACCGATAAGTTTGTTTAATATGGGTTAGTGTATCCTAAAGAGTGGCTTCAATTTTACTGTATATATATGGAGAACTAGTTCTTATAACTATTTCCATACTCGAGTATTAATTCAAACTGTAAATAACTATAACTCAAATATGCCAGTCTTCACTGCTACTTGATTAATAATAATACTTGATTAAACTATTCCATGTAACGAGAAACGTAGTATTGACTCTGTAGTCAGATATTCACCTGCGAAGTTGTAACAACGATTGAATGTGAAACTGCATTGCGGACGATAAACACAGGTATCACTATATTTTTAATCATTTTGGCATACAAATATCTGCTGGTTGATTGTGTTCATAATAATACTTAACCATATAAAAAAAGACGAAGAGTGCTAATACTATGCATTTTAAAAGTGTGCCTACTGTATTTGTAGTAGGGAATGAGTTTGATAGAATTTTCTATTGGAATAATAAGAGAACTCTAAGTCCATAAGGAAACTCGCTGAGAATTGCATTTTAGAATATAACAACGGGCTCGCGAGTGGGATTGAGTTCACTTTAGCCCGTCACTCGCTGGTACCAGTAGCACGCTGTAGGGTTGGTGTATATGCGTGAAAATTTTTAAAACAATGTGTGGTCGGCGGAACGGGCGGAAACTGATGAATTATTTGTTAGGTCGTAATTAATATATAAGGGATGAATAATTAAGGAGATATTATCATAATATACATTTAGGAAAATATGGAATACCCTGTTATTAATACAACATTTTTTTATTGCCTTTGGTTTGCATGTACCTACATCTAAATCATACAATATAGTCCTTAAAATGTTCTTATTGTTGGTTTAATAAAGTTATTAAAAACTAACAACTCAATTAACGTTTACTAGCCATAACTCTGTTTTTTTATGTAAGATTTTTATTATGATTAAACACTTCATATGTTCAAAAACATATGTTTATTTTTATTAAACATAATATAGTATTAACCCAAAAAAATTAACAGTTTTAAATAATTGATCACGGTGAATTTATTTCTGCATTGAACCACCATATCTTCTTCGAAACGGATTAAGTTTATAGATCTTAAGCTTATTAAGAACTATCTTAACATATCTTATTTACAATCATTTATCGTCAGGCATTTAACTAATCAATTTAACTACCAATCAAACGTAATACTGAGTGTATATTATTTTATTAAAAAGTCAGTGACTCTATGCTCGTTTATTTTTTATTAAAAACTTCTTTACATGTCTCTTTTGTTCTACAACGTACCATCGTATTTATTTTGCCAAAAATAACTGCCATTATAACATATAAAATAAAGTTGAAACTAGATTAGTAAATATTACATTATAAACTTGAACATATTATTGATGATTTCTTGGTTTAACAAATATTAGATTGAAGTTGACCCGACCCGCAGCTCAAAATTACATTGAAGTTGATATTATTAAGCTCGTAAATAATCGTGAATTGTTGTGTGACAAAAACTGCCATAGTATAAACTTTATACTGTAGCAATCCATATTCTACATTTCTGAACGGACAAATTTTGCGAGATAAAATGGCATGTATCTCTGAATATATACAAAATTTTATAAATAAATAATTGAACGAATAGTAAAGCATCGATCGTCTTTCAAAATATCGATTCTCACTTGTTTTATATAATTTAATTGAATAAGATTCAATAACATTTTAAGTCTTAGTACGTGGAGTCGAATATTGATAAGATATTCAAGGGCGAGATGCCTGAAGAATGATTATCCATTTGGCAATAGATTTAATTGAACCAAAACTAACTCGGGTCCCGAAATAATCAGACCTCTGGTGTATCTGTTCCGCAATTGCTTCGCCAATGATTTCCTAATGGAATTCTCACATTACACGAATAAATTCGACATTCGTTTTATGACCGTACGGTATAAAATAAAAACGATAATTTATAATATCAGCTTTTGAAATTATCATATAGATGTAATAAAATATTTTAGCACGAACTACCGAAAATATTAATATATAACATGTTACAATCTGATTTAACTCTCATGATACCCTATCGAACCTTATGTTTACTTATGAAAAGCTTTCGGGGCTATTATTAATCTCAGTATTTTATTATTGTAAAATCATATTTGAGGACTTGAGCGCATGTTATAGAATGAATGGGAGTGAAGCAACTATACAGAACCCATAAGACTAATTATGAAATGATTTCCAGTTGCCGTCGTTTATTGGTATGACTAATGATTTGATTGTATACCGACATAACTCCAATCGAACTATATGTTATCAACTATTTTTATACTGTAAACAACTATATTTTCTATCTTGAAAGTAAATGGTAGTTTATTATCTAAATATGAAATATTTCCCCGAATAGTAATGATTGCAAATATGAAATAAGTTTCGTAAAAACTACTCTTATTTTATTAAATATAGCTTTATTTATCTCGTAATATACTTAGATAGCATGCAGCAACTAAGTAAATCTTATCTGTTAAATATCTTTAATTTTAAACAATCAAAAATTACACTTGAGTAACAAATCGAAGGTACGATCGATAATAGTCTATTGGTATTCTATAAATACCGTAATATTGCTAAGGAAAAAAAACAAACGTTGACGACAAAAACGTTCAAAATAAATTTAAAAATAGAACAAATAAAAATTTGAAAATAAACAATTCTCAGAATTCTAAATATAAAAAGAAATCTATAATTAAGACGGTATTTTCGTTTTCGAAAATCGGTCTTAAAATGATGAAACGCCTGGTACTGTAAAGAATTTCTGAATTGAATGTTTTAGATAAACTTTTTTTAAATTTATTCGTTTGAGGTATTACGTGCCATTTCTCAAATAAAATCGACTTATTCAAAACATTATAAAGTCATAACTCAATTAGATTATTTTGTCTGCGTTAATCTGTTCATTATTTTATTAAATATATTTTTCATAATTCATTATTCCTTCATCACTGAATAATATTATAATACGAAAGCCTTCGAGAAATTCCAGGCCCTCGGTATTATTTGAATACGAATTGCCCATTTCAACGAATGCGCGTATTTTATTTATAAACACCCAGCACAGGAGCGTATCAAGGACGTGGGAATTATTGCGGATCTGACAATGAGTGCTGTTTACGACGAGGCGCCAATTTATATGTCTCTACTGCTTGAATAAATTTCTTATTTTAAACGAGAACGCTTTGAAATTTAATATTTATTATTTTCTTACACCTCGCATCAGCATTACATTTAATATGTCTTACATAATAATATTTATAACACGCATATTTTATTTTTTTTATACCATGTTCGCTACCAAATTGGAGCATATGGATCTACACAGTGTGAAGATATCCACTCCGAGAGTGGA
>JAGVSQ010001706.1:0-27741 GCA_022683975.1 Rhyacophila evoluta | reverse complement strand
ACCCACAGTGCGCAATAAACGGCATTTGCCGTTTCCCGCACACTAGGTGTTAAGATAGATAGAGCTATTTAGAAATTATTGAGAAGGCATTCAAAAATTAATTTTTATAAATTTTAATTTGTTATACCATTACCTGCTTACGAACAGAAATGCCAACTTTGAGAAAATGACCATACTATAAATAAATACTTGCTTACAAACAGAAATGTTAATTTTGAGAGGATAACCATACTATAAATAAATTAATAAAAAGATTAGTCTATAATTGTGGCACCCAAATTAGAAGACAGCTACATCCAACAGGTACTTCTGAAACTAATATATTATTTTAAATTTTGTTATAGGTATATCAGATAACCCAAGAAAGATTAACTTTAACCTGAAGCTAACTCTAGCGTGTAATGTGTCATGGGTGAAGTGTCCTACATTTTTGGATTTAATGAATATACCTCGAGCGTTTTCAATCAAAATTGAACCAGAATGTTTACCACCTGGTGCTCATTTTACCAGGTAAATACATATTACTTATTTCATCCCACGTACTACTGAATTTCTATTTCAATGACATCTAAATGATACAATATTTAATTATTATTTTTTTATGCTTTTGATGTTTGTTTGTGGTGTTACTATACATATCGCTTATGACAAAGCAATAGGTTGCATACCACGCAACAGAAATTCTACATAACATGAAAAAAATGATTACTATTTTTTTTGTTCACTCCCAAAGTGGAGCATATGGATCTACACAGCATGAAAATATTCACTCTCCCTTCTTTCCTGACAATAGTCCATGCCTCCCAAGTTGGAAATCTCTGAAATAGTGTTTAATTTTACAGATTTGAACTGAAAAACAACATTTTTCCTTAAATCAGCTAAATTTAGGCACTGCACTTCTATCCATATATATATGACAAATATTGTTTATCTTTATTTACAGAATTTTTATCTTTATAACATGCAAAATTTGTTAGTGCTGTACCCAATACATATATCTAGTAATATAATAATTAAATGAAATTATTCATTTATTTTGAAGTGTTTTGGATCCATATAAAATGATTATAATTATTTAAAATTTCAGTATTAAAGCTTATGATGTGGACTGCATTTCAAAGGGACCCGTTTTTCAAATACCCGTTACGGTCATACAACCCGAGCCTCTATCGGTAGATGTCTCCGGTGGACCGACTTTGTCAGTTGATTCATGTCTTTTCAAGCCGGGCATGATCAAGCGCCATTTTGTTGTCGTCCCAGAAGACGCAACTTGGGCTGTCTTAAAATTCACTTCGACGGATATGAATAAAAATGGCCGGTTTCTGCTGCACTGTATGCAAGCCAGACATCGGCTCAGTTGTAAAACTTCAGAGTTTCAAAAGATGGTCAATATTAGCACTGAAACCGATACAACTCTCCCATTTCAAGTGAAGGTAAATTTTTTAAATTAAAATCAACACTTAATTCGCCTTTCGGTTTATTGAAATTGTAAATAAGCTATTCCTCAATTTTTTAATTCCAATTAATCTTAAATGTCAATAAAAACATTAGGAATTTAGGACTATTTAACTGAAAACTAAAATAAAGAAATGAAACTTTGTGCAAAATTTAATTTGGAATAAAATATGACCTATAGAAAAAATATCACTATAGTTTTATAATATAAATTATTTATAAATATTGCGACTTGTCTTTTAGGGTGGAATAGTTTTAGAAATAGCAATATCTAAGTTCTGGGCCAACCTTGGAGAAATGAAGTTGAGCTACAGTGTCGAATTTCATGGAATCCATCCTGAGTGTTCTCCGATTGTAGCTCATGGCGCCGATGGTTTGCACTGCATTACTCTTCGATCTCTGCGTAAAGAAGAGTGCCAACCGCAGGCCACCCTTAAAAGCTCTGTTCAGTCTATTAGGTAAATATTTTTGGTATAAAGGAAACAATAGATATATCATTGCTACATCCCCAATTTTTATTTTGTTTAAATCCAGTAAATCCGAAAATTTCAAAAGAAATATTACACAGGCTCTGTCGATGTGATGAAAGCGTTGTAGTAACAAATGTGTGTCAACTTATTCGTCTATCGTTTGATAGTGAATAATCTTTGCTATGATTTTTTAAAGTAAACCAATGAATTTTATTTTTTGATATCTATAGAATTTTTACACAAGGAAAATTATCCACAAAATCCGTTGTAACTTCTATTTTAAATTATATTTTTAATTTTCAGGCCAACTGAATCAAAAATAACACCATTATCTGAAAGGGACGTTATCCCTCCAGGACGGCAGATTTATGAAATAATCAACACTTACAATTTTCATATCTCGAAAGCTGCTGAGGTAAATAAACCAAACTAAAATAATACAAACCTTTTCTAGAGTCGGAATTATTGATCCAAGAAGGATCCTGAATTTTTCAATCCATCAGTCAACATTCAAATTATAATATATACATACAATCTTTATATTTGTATATTATAAATATCGACGGCTTAAAGGTAAAGTAGCTAACTGCACTTTTAGCTTCGAATGACTTAATAATGCCATATTGTTGTATCATGCTATCTATATGCATGTCCCGCATTAATTGGATGACTCAAAGTTATTTAAGTCTATTGAAAGAAAGTCCCAATAAAATTTGACAATTCCATTGAGCTCTGAGACTTACACTGCAAAATATATAACTCCGCTATTTTGTATTCAAATCTGTCAAAAGTGTGTCGTTAGTAAGTGGCTTTACAAATAAATTGTTTAAAAGGTTTTTTTTAACAGCAAAATAATCAGTTTTTATAGTTTTTATGGAGTTGGCAAATTTTTACTTTAAGCCATTGATATATAAATTTTTAACTAGTGGTGATGACAGATGATTTCCGTCTGGCCAAGCATAAAATGTGTGAGATGTAAAATAGAAAATCTTTAAAACAACGTATTAGGGCGCAATAATAAGAAGATTTATTGGCGCTTAACTTTTCCGCAATTTTAGTACTTTCATGATTATAATTGGCTTTTATGTTGTGTTTCAGATTACACCAAATATATCACTATTAAGTGATATGCTTTACGAATCAGAGTTTGAATCACAGTTATGGATGTTATTCGATTCAAATAAACAGCATATAGCATCTGGGGATGCTTACCCTTGTAAAGTAAGACTTATTTAATCTTTTATACGTGTTATATTTTTAATACGTGTTAATCTGACAAAATTACGAACTAATAACGAAGAAAAAAAACTGTGCATTTGTGACGGAAATGTTTTGTTTGAGATTTATAGTTACATTTTTAAAGACAAAACCCATGTTTGTCGGGTTGGCAGCAAAAATATTGTACCGTTTCGCCAGTATCTACCTAGAACGAAGGTTGTAAAATTAACAGACTTTCTGAATAGTCATTCAATTTGTAAATGCTTTATTGTTTCTGCTATTTTATGATGTAAGTAACATTTTGGCAAGAAACAATTGCCAAACCAGCTTAAAATGCTTTTTTTTTAAATATACATACACACTTTCATATTTTTTTTAATTTAAGGAATTTAAAAAATGTTTCAAGGTCGGATCTGGTTTATATTGAACCCTTATTGCAATTTAGATTAATAATTGCATATAGCCTACGATTTTTTGATAAGAGGATATTTTACAGTATTACTAAAATTTTGTTTTCAGTATACATTTAAAGCAGAGAAGGGAGAATATGTATTAAAATTAAATGTTCGGCACGATAGAAAAGATGTCCTCGAAAAGTTAAATGACTTACCAATGCTGCTGCAGCAAAAGCTATCGCAGCCACTCACCTTGGATGTGTATGCTTCGCAATCACAGGTAATTGCATAAAATATGTAAAAAAATATATACAATGTTCGTTCCGAAAGTGAAGTGTATGGATCTACACAGTGTGGAGTATATGGATTTTCGCAATGTAAGGACATGTCTTGACAGATTATTTTCACAAGAATTGGTTGTCAGATAATTGCTCAACCTAATGGGATCCAGTCCTGCATTTTCGGATTTTTAAAAATCCAGTAGATCTGGGAATCAACCTCGTATTCCCTGGATGCGAGGCGCTCACACGAACCTCTCTACTACCGGGGAGACAAATATATTATTTCTAACACACAAAGAATGGATGATCACTAAATAGTATCTGGTACATCCCACTAATTTATCATTTGACATAATCTATTCTATTGCCCTTCAGTTGATAAATAAGTCGTGCTTAACACATTGTTGTCGGGTGATTTCGCGCATTGTTTTAAGCCTGGCGCGGGCCATTTTTAGCAGGCACGCGCGTATTTTTACATTTTCGGAAACTCGCCATAACTTTTATACTATACAATATAAAATTATGAAATTTTGAACACAGACTAACCATAAACAATACTATCAAATGAAGAAGAAACATGGAGGATGACAGTTTTATATTCACTGGAAACTTGCGCTTATTTTGCACATAAAAGTTTTATAAAAATGTATGTAATAAAAAATCGAATTAAACACTAAATAAAACTAAAATATGTCACAATTTGTTTTTATGAATAGTTTTTCAATGTATGATATCTCTCAAAACACGTACCTCTGTGTAGAGGTATGCCACAAAACTTGCACATTAGCCTTTTTAGATTTTAACGCATAAAAAGATTGACTACCCCTGTCTTAAAATTATATTTTGGCTATTTTCAAATATTAAATTTTGTTGGGAATCTAAATTTAAATTTTTATGAAAATCGGTAAATTGGTTTTAAAGTTATGCTTAATTTACGAAATCTCTTGTTTTAGTGCATCTGATGATCATTTGCTCCCGCATCTGCCGAAAACAAAGATTTTTTTTATTTTTTGTCATGAATCGATATTTCGTATGTATATACTACTATCTAGTCATAGAATTTCGAAGGGTAAATATTAGATAACGGGGTTTTTTTGTAAGCAAAGTTGCTTAAAGCCGAGAACGCCACGTTGGCGTAAGCGATTGGTAATGGTTGGCTGACACAGGACGCCAACGTGGCGTAAGCGGATGGTAAAGTGTTAAATATCAAAGCAGTGACACCTACTGCTGACAACAAAAAAAATGCAGTTCAAATTACACAGATAAACACGTGAGCCGACTTCTAGCAACAGACTACAAAACACGGATTTTTACGGGTCCCGCAATCCAGCAGCAGTTCCGCAAAAACGGAAAAATCCGTGTCCCGACAACAATGTGTTAATGTGAAAATGGTAAAAACAAAAAATATTAAATAACTATATTACTTGAGTATTATGTAAACCATTTACAGTGAACAACAGCCTCCTTTAATATCCACTCAAATCAAAAGAAAATAACAAATATGAAAAGATGTGTTTTCAATTCAAGTCAATGAACCAATTTGAAATGTTAAAAGCCCCTGTAAATTTAATTTAATTTGGATGGAGAATAATATTTGAAATGGTCAATATACGATAAATGCAAGTATTACGTGAGTTATATTAATATTATTGTAACACAAGTATTTTCACATGTTTTCTTGTATTATGTAAAAAAAAAAAATCTATAGTTATGTAAATTATAAAATTCTTAGATTTGTTCAATAAGAGATTGAATAATTTAATTCATTAACTTGAATATTCAAAAGAAAACAATAGAAGTCCTCGTAAAAATAATAAAAGTCAATCCATTGTGATACATTGAATATTATTTATATTTTTGCCATAGCCAATTTTCGATTGTGGGCTTTATACTCTTTCAATTAATATGAAAAATGTATATCTTGCCGAAGTTCATTAATTTGAAAAATGCATTACGTTTCTACAAAATAGCCTATGGACCTTAAATCACTACGATCTATATTATTATCTAAATATAAAATAAAAATATTTATGTAAATCTGCATAAAAATAATTCAGGATTTTTTCCATTAATAATAATATATTTCTGCCACTTGGAAGGTAATCATATATGAATCTAGATTTGTGCAAATTCATGTTGTTTATTTTTTTCACTTGTATAGAAAAAATAAAATTCACTGCCATTGGCTATGTATATTGGTATTGTGTAGAGAGGGAAAATATAAAAATATTGCTGAAATTATATTTGACCGAAGAAGAAAATAGATTTAAAAAATTAAGAAACATAATATTGTACTTTATATTCGTTTGACTTGTAAGAAAGAGTCAGAAGAGAATATTGATAACAAAATTTACACTAGATTTCCCAAAATCATAATCACTTAAAGCAAATAAATTACTATGATGCTTAAATGTACAACAAATAAAGCTCAGTTGTAACTAAATCGGTGATCAATTCTATATATGAATGCACATAATTAATTTTATAAATGTGCAATTTACAAACTTTTTATAGATAGGGTATAAGTTACGTTCACATAGATATATCCATTTATGAGCAAATTATTAATTTTTACCATTATACATTGGCTCATGCAGTGCCTTTTCACATATACATTATTCGTTATAGTTGTATTAAATATTTCACAAAATGAGTATGCAAAAATATATAAAAATGATGAGTATCTAATATTTTTACTAAATAATAACTTCAATTAATACAAACATATATTCAAGAAACAGGTCAATATTTAGAACTAACTAATCTAATGATATATTTTTATTCGCTACCTTATAAAAACATTAAATAACTAGACCTTAGTAAAAATATTTTAGGATTAGTATTATAAATGTAGATTAAAAAGACTTTATAGAAATTTACTCGTTATTGTAATAGTATATTGTTGGTTCGTTGATTTGTTGGGTGGTTTTAGTTTATGCCATGCAGTACCAAAATTGAGCAAAAAAATTAGCAGCATTTATTTCCTTATTTACAAAAAAAGCAACCACATTTAAATGACAAAAGAATCAGAATATTTATTGCAAAAATACACTTTTTTATTATTTCAATGCTTTATGTATCAACTACTTTATTATTGGTCTTTATGGCAGTGAGCTGTTACATTTACAAACGACAGTTATTATTGAATTTTTTATCAGATCGAGTATCATTATGAAATAGAAAAAATACAACATGCAAAATGCCTTTCAATAAAAAGTACTTATAACACCAAAGGTAAGTAAGATAAGAATATTATAAATTGGAATAATATAAATCACAAAACATTAATACTTTCACTTCATACTGTGTAAATACTTAATTGATAATAATGAACCTTAGTATATATAGAAGTTTAAATGAATAAACACAAAAGAAAGCGAGGTGAATATTACATTACAAAAATATTTAACAACTTTTAATCATAAAAAAGATTTTCAATTAAATAATGTTGACCATTATTCATGTTTACCTTAGTTTTGACAAATTTTTCTAATTGGTATTTTTTTACTCTAATCGAGAGTAAAAAACAAGATTCACATAATACAACATCACTATGGAAATATAACATATTAATATGTATAAGTCAATTCATTTTCAGATGAGATATCATCAATTGTAAGTATTCAAGTTCTAGCTCAAGATAAGACTGCTCACTATAATAATATAAAAGTCATCTAACAGATTATTCTATCTACATAAAGATTTTTACGAAAGTCTCATTATTCATTTACGCCCATTAGGTCTGTCCAATAAAAAATATCACTTCACAAATTCAGTAATGAAATCACAATACCGTTTACACAATTTAATATTTTTTTTTTTTTTTGAAATACTCAATTAATATCAGAATAATAATGACCTAAGTCGGTTGCATACGCCAAAATGTACTTATTAAATCTGATGGATTTTTTTTACTTTGAAAGAAGAAAACTTTTAGAAATTACTATTTCTTATATTATAATATAATAAGATATCAAAAGATTTTTAGACCGTTAATTATTAAATCCATTACAAAACTGCAAAGTGCCATCGCATGTCATATTGGAGCTTTTATGACCTCAAGTCTGTCCCTTTGTTTTCCTACTCACAACCTCATAATAAAACTAATATCTTAATTAAGTCTATAAAAATTCTTAAATTTTAAAGATGACGGGGTTTTTATTTCTTGAGCCTTTCACAAAAACTATGCCATTATTCAGCAAATGTGACATATACTTCAAATAAATAAAATTACAGGCTATAATCAATTGTAAATCCGTAAGTAAAATTAATAATGGTAAAAAATATACAATCAGTAGAGAAATTATAATTCAAGACAGCTCTGATGGTAAAATAATCTTTCAGAATTATCTTTTATATAAATATATAAAATTGTCATTGATTCGATCATTTTAAAACAGTTTATATCTTCATCGTTGCAATCATATTTTAACTAAGCATGGATTAAATTTGATAGAACCCTTATATAAACAAAACTTCTTAAATAAACTAAACTTTATATTGTAGGTTTAACATATGGAAGTCAAGGGAAATCAATCAGTCTAAAAGTTTCTTAGTTATACATTGTTCAATAAAACAACCGCATTGCACCGATATACATTTATATCATAAATAATTGAAACACACTTCTAAATTATAAGATTACTGAATTGAAAATTGATTTCAGCAATTATTTTAATATAATACATTTTAAATATCGCAGATATAAAATGTTGTAAAATACAGTATTGCAACGTCAACATTGTAAATTTTATAATTATTAATATTGAAATAGTCAATTATTGTAAATTACTAAAAACACATAAATTTCACTAACTAAAGACATCAAAAATTCTTACAATTAAATGATTAGCAAGACTTATTATTCAAGTTCACCTATACTAACAGAAGCCAAAACTCTTAATATACGGTTTCCAGTATACATATCTAATTTAATATACACAATAAAAAGTATAATATCAGATAATGTCTAGAAAAGCTCAACCAAAATTCACCGTGTGATAGAAAATAAAAAAACATATTTCTAAATACCATACACAAAAACAATTTGTACTAAATGAATTTTTTTCTCAAACATATGATATTTGACTAAGCAGAATCAACTATATAAAATATAATTCCATGTTTTTTTAATTTTCAATCATGTGTTAAGTGATATAAAAAATAAGTAAAACTAAAAATTATATAAAGTATTTTATGCAATTGTGATAAATTTAGATCTTTCTCATTAAATAAACTTACATAAACAATGGAATGTGAAATTATAAAATTATACATTTTTAAAATGTAATTCATCAGATACTGTTATTACAGTAACACAGTTTTTGTAGTTATAAGTATCAATTAAGATCAATGATTATCATTGTTTTCTTGCATCTTCATTTTAGGTGCAGTATATCCTCCATCAGGATTGATAATGCCATTTTCCGATTTATCCATTGCGCCAGCTTTAGGCGGTATAGGAGGAGGTCCATCATCTATTTCCAAATCAGCATCGGGAACAATATTCATGAATTGATCCAGTTTGAAGCTGGAATTGATTGCTGCTGCGTAACTGCCGTTGAGATCTGGGGTTCTGTTAAAATCTCTTGAATCTGAATTGTAGTGACACGTAGCTGGGTGGTATTCTTCATATGAAAGATTATTAAATGCACCAGAAAGTTCGCTTAAACTTGCTGTCGATATGCCCGAATCTCTGAGATCAGGAGTGATAGACTGACCGTTAGTTTCTTCTTGTTGTGGATGTTTAGAGATATATATTCTCTTTGGCACATTTGGAGGCATGGTATCCACTGACCCACGTTTGTCAGTAACTGTAAAAATCAAATTACAATAGTTTTTAAATTCTGAATTACTGATAAAAACCGTTCATATGAATTAAAATAACTGTATATTGATCAGAGTTACACGAAATTTTACTTTCATTAGAAACTCTGATTGTGATACAAAATTATAATTCAATCTAATATTATTTTTGACTCCATTTAATTTATTTTATTTTACAAAAACCAAAGAAAATTTGATAAAACCACACATTTCAATGAGTTTGATTTTTTTGATATGATGATATCAAAGTCAAATTCACAATGTTTTATTACACACCATTTAACCACCACATAAATAGCTACATAAAATATAATAAATTTTACGGTTCGTACTTGAAGAACGTGGAGGAAGAGGTGGTGCTGCCACATCATTCATTGTTGGGGAAATGCCTTCATTGTCCACATCCCTAAATTATCAAAAAAATATAAATAAATCCCCAAAACAATAAAATAGCGAGCAACACTAAAGCATAATAAATGATGTATAAAGAAAAATATCTCATTTTGGTTTCAAGACACTAACGGCATCTAGTGTCCATGAGTCAAACTAATTAATTTCTGAAAATTGATTGTATTCTTTACTAAGTTAAAAGCTTTTATTCAGCTTCAAATGTGAGCCGTGTTCACGATTCGAAATTTGTTTGAATATATCTATTATCAGCTTACAATAACTTGAAAAAAAGTAATCAAAATTAATACTTTTATTTAAGAAACTATGAGATCAAACAGCTTTTTTTAAATTTCAAAAAGTTTTTCACCTTGAATACTTTCAACATTCGATGTTATGACTAAACAATTCTTAAATTTTTTTTAATATTAAAATTTTATTGTTAACCTTCCTCCCTACTTCTTAGTTATTTTCGAAGAAATGGGCAAAAAAAGTCACCGTTTTTTTTTCTTTGTATTACGAAAAAAATATTAGTCCTCATCATATCTAACAATATTTTGTCATAATAGATGAATTTACAATAGATTTATACATATTCATTACATCAGGGGTTGCAAACTACATGAGGGGCTAGCGGCTAGCGGGCTAAGTCTACATCACAGCGCGCGTATCACGTACGTTCGTAGAGGTAGGGCGGTTAACAATGTTTTAATTTTTTATATCATTCAATACTTAATTGAGATTTTTGATGTATTTTAAGTCGATTCGTGTTTTCTGAGTACTGCCCTTTTTATTAAGTTAGTATGTACTCTATAATATTAATTGCGTGCATGGAGATTCAAAGAGAAGTGGTTTGAATATGATGAATACGAAACCCGAAATAATTCTTTTGGTTATGCGGGACGCCACAGGAGCGCGGGATGGGACAAAGGTTAAGTTTTATAAATTGATAAATTATAAGTAAAATATAAACTGCATACAAAATATGAAAAAAAATAACATTCACGTCATACTTGTTACTCGCAAGATATTTGGGTGTAGCTAAATAAAATGTATTAATTATCTACCCACATTTTTTTTTACGTGCCGTAATAGCAGAATAAAGTTATTATAATATTAAAAATACATTTAACACACGTTTTCACAATTCATTATTATTATTTATGAAGTGCAACTTTAAATTATTCTTCAAATAAAAACAATTTTTATATTTAGAAAAAATAAATGATAATTTATTTCAATGCGGCGATAAGTCAAATTTATTTATAATATTGCTATTTCTCTCTGACCAATAATATTATTTATAGTAATGTTTTACTTTTTCAAAAATATTATGTTCGTCTTTCTATCAATGTATTTTTATATATTTCTATCATATTACGTATTAAATATTGGGCTGTAAAATGAAATAGATGTTGGTATTATTATTTATTTTTTTATAAAAAACACATTAAACATCATAACTTTCAGATTTTCTTTTGATGTAAAAGTGATTTTCTTACAAATACATACAATTTGAAATGTATATACAGTCTACAAATGAGATATTAATCATTTAAGCCCCTTATGCCACCAACAATACACCATGAGTACGGAATACCACAATGTTAAATAATCACTCCACATCAACGCAAAGCTCAATGAATGAACAGCAACGATAGACACATGTTTACAGATCAATGTAGATAATAAAGATTTAAGGTCTTTGATATTAAAAAGCATAAACTAAAATATGTAATAAAAAAATATTCCAAAAAAGACAAAATTATGGATAATAGGTTCCGCATAACTTTTACTACTCAATATTTCTGACATACACTTTTATATTTAGTTATAACTATCAATATTGTGTCTTTCGTACTGTTAAAACCCAAACCAAAATCTTTGGTAGCATTCTTCTTCCGGCGGTTTCATTACTGAACTTTGCTGGCAACATCAGATGATTTAAAGAACTTTTTCTCTGACAGTTTTTAGAAGGCTTAAAAAATATTTTTAGCTTTTATCACATTTTTAACTTATTTCTTATTCCTTTCTGGTATTTTTCAACACTAATAAAAGCTTTTATTATTATATCTTTTATTTGGTTTATAAACAATATATTATAGGTGCAAACACATAAAATAAATTATTTTGACCAACCTTGAAAGTCTTGTAGGTGGACGAATAGGTGGTGATATTCCATCCACAGATTCTGAAGAGTACTGCAAATAAAAATAAATAATTAGAAATAAACTACTACTTTCATACAAAAATATTAATAGTATATTTAATAACGTCTGAATAAAATTGTGTCACTTACAATAGGTTTCGTATAGAGATGAGCGTCTTCATAATTGGAAACCTCCATAGATTCAGTTTGGAGGCTCTGTGCTCGTCTCTCGACAGGCAACGGGGGGAGAGGAGTGCTGTAAATAGTTGTTTATATTAATTTAACTCGAGTAAAGTCAAAATAAAAAACTAATAAAATATCAAAAAATCACATGAGCTCATGAGAAATAATAGTAGGAAAATTGCACTATATTACAATGAAAAAATAAATAAAATCATAATTTTCGCTTACTTGACAATGCTTTCTGACTGCTGTCTTTTAATTTTTGCAATCGGTCCCAATGATTGTTTCAGTTGTCCAAATCTCTCTAACAAACGTCTGCAAGTAACAACACACAATATTAACATTTAGAATGCATCATACATGCACAAATAATTTCAATAATAAATTTTTGCTACCCATACCTGTGTAGTGGTTGAACACTGGGTGGTGCGAGTCGGCCGTGAAGAGCCAAAGCAGCTTCAAGGAGTCTAGCCTGAGCAGCTAACAGGGCTTTTAATCTTGCTACTTCATTACTCAAACGAGGCCAACAAGCTAAGAACTCATTACACAGAAAAGCTTCTTGGTACTTGCTTGGGCCACCCATAACATTTGCATCAATAATTCCCTGAAAACAAGTGAGATTAAGTCCTGTAATAATAGTTAAGTAGTTCTGTAGTTCATTCCATAATACATGTACACGGTAAAAAAATTAATGATAACATATATACTTAATTTCGATTCAAAATTTAAATTACCTGTAATCTCATTGAGAATGGATTGATATTCCGAGAGGGTTCTGCAGTGTATAAAGCAACCAGCTGCCGCAGCTCTTTTTCTACTGTTTCCATGGTCTCACAAGCATACTAAAAATATCATCAGCAATTAATTATATTCAAATTGTGAAACCATTTTCTAAATATGAGGCGCAGTGTTCCAAAAAACACTTTGGATTCATAACCAGTGGTAAAGATAGCGTTAAGAGTTTGAACTTAAGTTAGCCTTGGAACGGTTAGCTTCTGACATTATTAAGTTGGCAGCACAGCAATAGTTTGACTTTTCAAGTACATGTATGCGAACGTACTTTACATACGTTAATAATGTCAGAAGCTAACAGTTCCAAGGCTAACTTAAGTTCAAACTCTTAACGCTATCTTTACCACTGGTTATGAATCCGAAGTGCTCTTTGCAACTCGGCGCCTCATATGGTAGCTAGCTGAATCATGTGAAAATTGAAATAAAAAATAGGTGCAATATAACAAACACATACTTGAATGGGTGCAATCTCTTCCACAGATCGATGCACTACTTCTGACCACCGTAAAATGCCTGGCAATTCATTTTCTACAACTAGGGTACTGCGTTCAATCCAAAGAGTCTAGATGTGAAAAAGACAAAAATAATAAGACATGAACAAGATTGTTACTATTTTATTATACTTACTCAGATATCAATATAAGTCTCTTTAATAATCAGCAAATTTTGAATATGTTCAATAATTGTAACCATACTATTTAATAAAAAGTAGCCATAGAAATTGACAATGCAAATAAGTGATTTCATCGGCTGCCGGTCCTTTTTATAATGACAAAAAACATTTTAGAAAGTTATTCGTTTCAATAGTTTCATAAAAATATCATATAATTTTACACCTTGCATGAAGATTTTATAATACCTTAAACTCATTGTCTTTATCAACAGTCCCTTTGTGTTTTGGTCTGTCACAATGGAATGTCCTGAGGTGATGGGAAAGATAATGACGAGTGAGGACTTCAGGAGCTGAGGGAGCCAAACCGCCAGCACCAGGTGCCGCAACACCACGAACATTGCATATCTGGATGACTAAAATTCAACACAAGAATGGTAAGTATCAGAAGTTGATCTAATAGATTGTGAATATTATATTGTATACTATTTAATTAATATTTACATTGTCCATCAGAATGTAGAAGAGCATCATCAGGTGGTGAGTTCTTCATAAGAATTTGTGCAGTTGGAAATTCTGCCTGCAATCGTGCAGTAAAGGCTCCAATTCTTTCATATTCAAGACCACGGTATACAAATTGCTTATTCTAAAAAAGAAAAATGTACCAGGATTAGCTAAATTAAAATTTAAAAGATATGTTATTCTTGTTTTTAAATAGTTCAATAATTAAATTTAACTGTGGTTGTATACATAAATTGAAATTAGGATAACTAAATAAATTAACAATCTTGTAATTGTATTATATGTAATTCAGTACAATAAATTATTAAGCCATTGTAAAATATATCCATATCACATTACTCTGAAATATTTTTTAGATATTTTTATGAATCAACATCTTCTTTTGCGACTTACTCTAACAAACAATGGGAATCCTTGGCCGTAATAGCCAACTCGAAAGTATTCCGGATCAGGTCTGAGTTGAGTGAGAATATGCTCATGAAATCTTGCACGTGTACGCAATACGTGAGCCAATTTTCCATAGTCATATAATCGTGTCTCATATAATTCCGCCAACTCTTTACAGAGAGGAATTCCAGCTTCCCAACACTAAAATAAAGATCTTATTAGCACAAATGTTACATTATTTTGAATTTAGAATTATTCATACCAGAGATAATAAATTCATTCTTGTAAATTATTTCCAATTACATTATCGCATACAAATAAGCATAAAGTCAAATATGTTCTACTTTTATTTTTTATTAGTAAACGAACTGACTAAATTTTATTATGAAAATCTAAATAATAGATGTGTTTAAAAAATTTAAAACAAATTCAATCTCTGTACCTTTCCTCTATCAAAATATTGCAAAATTTTATGATATAGCATCTCTTTTCGCTCCCATTCAGAAGTGTTGGGATGATTGGGATCTGCTACAGTATTGCTACTATCCCAACTCAGCATATCAGCGTAAAGCTGGAAAAATGTTAAAAAATAATCAATGAATACTTGTCAATTAAAGAAGTAATACAAAAGATATTTAAAAAACGATTAAACGAAATACCTTCATAGTATAACCGGCTTCTGTGTAGTTTTCTGCTGCCAAATGAAGATCATGTAAGCGATAAATGTATCGTAGATAGAGTTCTTTCCTGTCGATTTCATTCTTATAAAAATTCTGAAAATAAATAAAACAAATAAACGTATGTAAATATGCATTACAGCTATTATCATATTATTTAAAGGAAGATGGGTTGTAAATATGATGAAAAATAAATATTTATGCCAGCATAATCCTTGAGTAAGCTAGAAAGCTAGTAGAATGTTATTTGAGTCTTTCAGATAATGAAAACATGATAAATATAGAAAAGTATAGAGCATGCAAGTTCCCTTTTCATATTTCCAAATTTATATTAATAAATAAAACAGGAGATGACTGCATATAATAATCCTCATAACATTGGCATAATGGGAAGATATTTGAAGTATGACAATATAATCATAAATGATAATATATTTTCCAAGAATATAAGTGTATACGTTCTTTCATTATTATATGTTATTATGTTAGAGTGGAATATTTTCATTACCAGTAAATTGACCGTGCATGCCATCCTCTTATCTCTGTTTTCTTCTCCTTGCAGAACTGCACGATAATCCAAAAGCCTTTCTAGCAAACGAGTCACACAATCAACGAAAGCAGCACCCGCTTCTCTCCAGCCGCCTTCTTCCGCTTGAACACGCTCCATCAACCTGGTCAACACATATTTCATATATTATTGTCTGCTCGTGAATTCAGATGTATCTTCCCTTAAATTATAAATGAAAAAGTCGGTTGTATACATATTGTGTTATGAAAATTTTAATATAGAATAGTTTTTGATGATTTTATTTATAGAAAATCTTACTGTAAACCTATTGCAATCAAATTTTATTAAAATTATTAGACAAAATAATGGCTAATCATGATCAAGGCTAAATTCAAAATACAACAAATAACGCTGTTAAAGAAGGTGGACACTGAAATATAAGAAGTGAAAAACTTCACAGTGAAATGTCTCCATAATCATTATGTATAAGTAGAAATGGAGCAATCAATATATTTTTACATAGTAAGTAGGTCAAAAACCATAATGGAATCAATTAATTTCATTAACATTCTCACATCGTAGGCACATGACTATAATATATTTAAGAAAACCAATTATACAACACAGTCTTATCATTTTACCTGTTGAATTCTCGCCATGATGGGATAACAAATTTATCAGTAAAACCAAACATGTCTAATGATATTAAAAATCATTTACAAAGTCACAGAAATCGAGCAGATGAACCAATAACACAAAATATAATATAAAAAGCGGAGATATCTGAGTCATTTGGCTACAAAGGTATTTTTAAAAAATAATACAATTGTATAACATAACTGAAACAATCAATAATAAATCAATGAAGGGAGATAGCAACGAAACAGTATAGGAAGGTAGCTCTACTTTGGCAGTGTTCATATTCCAAATACTCACACTGCACTGAGATGTTCCCTGTAGAATATGTTCCAAGAATGACATGTAATAGTAAACCACATTTTGAAAACTGAGATTTACAACTGTGACTCAAACAATTATTCACATAAATCATATCTAATGAGAGTATGTCACACAATGCACCAATATGATATAGATACTTACTTGACTTTAATAAAATTAGCAAATGTGACCTAAAATCAAATCGCAGTAATTTAAATGACAAAAATTCGTCAAAAGTATCCTAAACAAAATTTCAATATACAGTTACAAAGGGAATGAACAAAAAATAATATTTTTAACCTTTGTTATATGAACTGTTACTTCTTTTTATTTTTGTCCTATACATTTGAATGTAAACAAAGTAGGAAAAACTGTTTTTCCCAACATGATTAACCCTAGACAGATCAAATAAACATTACTTATCAGATTTTTCAGACTGAGAATAATTTTGTTTATAGTTATCAACAGTGTAAACAAAACAATTGAAATAAAGATAAGAAAGTATTTCACCTCCCATTTTTTAATTCTAGGATGCTTCAATAATATATCATTTTACTTGACTGATAGATAAAAACCAGTGAAATATAAAATAAGCATGGTGTCATAGAATACTCACAAAAAGTCTGAATCTTATATAACATTTTGAACTAGTCTAGTTATGATTGTAAACAGAAATAATGAAACTAAATTATTTTAACATCTAGGTGATAAAACTCGAGTGAGGGGTGTTAACTGGCACAATTATTTAAGAGGCCAGCAGTTTCTCTAATATAAGATTAAGTAACAAAGTTTTGCGCAAAAATAATTCAATAATAAAATAATGTGTGTACAACTGTTATAGTATTCAGCTTAAATTTTTGGCATCATTAAAATTCCATTCATAAAAGGTAACATATTATTTTATAGGAATGCTAATATTTATATTATTCAATACATTTCAAATATGTATATTTGAATACTCAAGAAAGTATTATTACTAAAAGAAAATAGCACATACATTGTATTGAAAAGCCTCCTGTATTCATCATCGGCTTTGTTATCGGACACAAGTGTGTCCAATCGATCGACGAGTGCTGCTTCCAGTCTCCTTGCGTGTCCAGCTGCGGCTCTTTCTCTTGCCATCAACTCAACAAGTGCTCCAAGAGCGGCTCTTCGCAATTCAGCCACTAAGGTTACTTCCAGGAGTGGGCCAACCATTTCACCAGCCAAAATCAATTTCTGATCACCTGTTAAAATACAATAAATAATATTCAATTATCAGAAAAATGCCTGAACACAAATCCACAGACAGCACCTTATGAATCTTATGATATATATAGGGTATTATTACCAAGATGTGACCACATGGAAAGCAGGTGAAGTGCAGCAGGAACTCTTAAGTCTCCATGGGCTCTCAACAAAGGAGCACGCCAGCCACGGCCCCATGCCTCTGCTTGAAGTGCTGGCTGTCTCAGGAATCTAACCATAGCCCCCAAATAAGCACTCCATACCTATGAATATAAAGACAAGTTAAGAATATAGACACTTTTCAATTTTTTTATCTTTTTTTAACCATATTTGTTTGAAAAGAAAGCGTGTGGATCTCAAAAGTGTGAAGATAACCACTCCAGATATTGAGTATATGGAGATCAGTAGTATCAAGACTCACAGACTACAAATAGTAAATACAATCAAATTAGTAGACCAACATCCAAGTTACCTGATTATCGAAAGGTGGATCGGGTCCCAAGAATCGCTGTGGTAAAGGTGGTGCAAGTAATTGTAGACCCCTTAAAAGAGCTGCACATCCACTCACGCGCATCAGTAACCAATCACCCGGGAAGACCTTATAAATTCAAATTTTATACATATATCCAAATAATAAGGTAAAGATAAAAATCTAAAAAATTATATTAAATTTTTATCGATAGAATCATAAATTTTCTCTAAGATAACTCAGCAGCAGAATTCTTCAATATAGTTTATTCTAGGGTCATTAACTATAGAACTCTCTGCATATAACAATACATAATTTTTTTCACTATTTACTGCATAATTATTATTTTTAATAGATATAATTCTGTACCAACATAATGTTATTTATGAAGGTTAACAACTGTTATGTTCATACATTAATATCGGTACATACCTCGAGTTCAATAAGATGTGTAAATAGTAGGAAGGTCCTCATAAGAAAATCTTTTAACGGCTTTTGAGCTAGAGAATCGCAAAGTCTCATCAATTGTGGTGCTTCCACCAGTTCCAATAATCCCAATAAACAAGCTGTCAATGAACCCTACAACAACAAAAAAATATATTTAAAAATACTCACCAAGCACTTTCAGATTATCAAACATATTTTATGTATATATTTCAAGTAAAACAGTTGAGAGACGAATATAAATTAATCAAACAAAATCACTTTATTTTTTTCATCACATCAAACCTCAGATGTAGTTTTTGTCAGTTAAATAGACACTTACCAGAACAGGAGTTGTCCGTCCGATCAAGTTGAGCAAAGCATCAACGAGAGCTTCTAAAACTCCGAGACATAAAGCATCAAGATGTGCAGGTGGGAGAGGATTATTTTCTCGAGTGTTATCATGAAGAGCAGCTAAGGTTTCTCCAAGGAGTTCGGCACACTCTTCAAGTTCATCACGACGCAATAAATGAGCACGAACGTGACGACATATAGCAGCAAGAAGTACATTGCGAGATTCTATCAACATATTGAGAAAGAGAAAATAGTCAGTGTACACATTATAACAAGTTTATTTCATCAATAAGTTAAAGTATTTTAGTATTTATAATTCAAATTATGCTATTGATTATTTTTTTGTAGATTACTAACCATCGTCTCCTGTAAAGAGCTTAGTGGCAACAAGTTGTCTGGCAGCATGTAGTCGAGCCCGAGCAAGGGCAGGAGGAGAAGCTGGGGCTGGTTGTGGAGCATCTAACAGAGCGGCCGCCGCCTTTGCCCCTTCCACAGCTCCCAGTGCTTCTCCTACTTGTTCCATCACAGCTCCACATGAACCCAAAAGAGAGATCTGAAATTATTAATAAGCATCATTATTTCGGGGTGTACAAAACAAGCAGAATAGAAATTAGAAAGCAACTAGAAAATACCCAATTAATAATTAAAATATAATCATAAAAGTTTTCCACCTGTGTTTGTAAAATGGCATCAGTGGGTGTGAGTCGCAGCATGGTAGCGAGGGCTGCAGCAGCAGCTCTGAGATCTCTTCTGAAACTATCCTCATACTGACCACCGGTAGCTCGAGCAAACAGTCGCCGACTCTGAACAGCCAGTCGCAGGATCACTCCCAATGAACGAAAGCACTTTTTGATCGGTTCCTGGTTTTCAGTTCCTAATGCCCATTCAGCACAGTGCTGTACAGAACTTAATAAGCCCCTAGAATAATCAAAAATTGATTTAAAAACCAAAAAATTCAGAAGAAAGACAGTACCATTCATTTCTCTAAATTATAGTAGATAACAATGTTAAGATAACTTTATTATTAAGAAATGAAACAGAATTAAAATCCACATATTTGGTGGATATAATATTAAATAATTATGTATTATATAATATTGTAGATAATAAAGATGTATGAGAATGTAAGCAACCGATAAATCGAAATTGAATGGTATAAACAGAGAATAACATACTTGTATACTAATGCTGCGGCAAAATGACTGTCAATGTAAGCATCCATGACAGGCCTGAAGTGCTGGAATTTACTCTCATCTAATAAACTGAAGATGGATACGAGAACAAGGAAAACAGTTCCAGAATACGGAGTGCTAGAACAAATTTCAATTTTTAGTACTGAACATAGAAATATAATACTATATATTAATGAATAAAGAATAAAAGTCGCATTGAGTACGGCTAAAACATATCAATCATTCATATCAATAACAAAAATTCTGTACACGATAAGGTGGTATTAGGTTATTCAGTCCAGTGCCAAAACATTTACTAGGATATAAAATTCACGCAAATGATTATTTCAAGCTTTATCTCTGTAATTTAAAATGATACTTAAAACACAATTAGATAAAATACATAATAAAACAACATACCTATTTCCATCTTCAGTAGAGAATAGAGCAAACAAAGCATCTAAAACATCTTGTAAAAATTTAACAAGCTCTTCACAAAGTAAACGATCAGCTAAGCGTAAGACTCGCAGTAAAGTTTCTTGAACACGCTCAGGATGGGCTCTCCATTGAAGCAGTGCCAACAGGTCACCTGAGAAGTAAAAAAGGATTCTAATATTTGGTAAAAAATAAAACTTGGTTAACTCTTCCAATGCCCAGGTCTCAGTAACGTCAAGACATGTCAGCTAGAATTACATTACATTATGGATGAACTGACAAAGATGACTTGAAAAGTTTAATAGATACATATTTGCTTACTGTTTTGAGTTAACTTTGTAGAGCAGAGCAAAGTTTTTATGAAGACAACTTCTTTATTGCTTCTTGAGAATGCATATTCACTGGATTGTTTCGTATAGTTGACATCCTTTGAGCTACTGGGTAGATTAAGATAGCTTCCACTTGTTAATCTATAAATTGGATAAGTAAAATATATAAAAATAATCATTCATGTCACTATTTTTTGTGTGTCTATTAAAGTATTTGAGGGTACCTGGCTGGATCTTCACATTTGTAAATATAGAGTTCGTGTTGACCGTCACTAACTGTGGCTCCACCTTCTTCCATAAGGCGAGCAAATGCAAATCCGAACAGTTTTTTCTCGCCCTTATCTCGAGCTGAAATAAAGATAACAAGTATTCTCATTAGGTAAGATAGTTTAAAAAATGTAAAAAATTGAAAATATTCTTCCATTATATCCAAAACATGGTCATATAAAAACTACGTAATGTCTGTTGTTAGTTGTATAATCAGCTAATCTATTACAAGCAGCTTTATAGAAGTAGCAATATTAATTCATAACATTTTTATCCATTAATACTTTCGTACCAAAAACATCACTATAATTAAGACTTTATTTCGCTAAAATTTTCAGCAATACATAAAAAGGAAATTAAAACCATGATATTTTTCAGTTGTTACGTTTGTGATGTGAACTTTGTCAAACATCCTGAAACTATAACACTCTTATCTTATGAATGACAAAGAAATTTGTCAAAATAGCCGACTCTCACTTTTTTCCTAGCTTAATGATCTAAATTAAATAGAAAAGGTAGACAATCATACGGACAGTTTTGTAGTTAGTCTATGCTCAAAATTGGAGCTTTAAATCAATGAAAGAAAGTTAATAGATGACAAAGATGTTCAATTTCTATTAATTAAAATGAAAACCATGTTACTTGAACAATGTCTGAAATCAATGCGAAGATGTGCTGAAGAGAATCGATCTAAAGGAACAGCCAGTCGAAGCGCATCTTGCCACGCCGGCTGATTGTTATGGTATAGAAGAGGAGCATCATGTTGTGATGATTCGCCAGCACCCGCAGCACTCCAAACACAATCCTGAAATAGAACACAAATCGCAATTATACGCAAATACAAAATTTTCAAAAAGATATTCTGCTGATATAATTAGAGGTTATATTATATTATGAGTTGACTGTGATAGGTACTTTTGATTAATCAATGCTTACCTCAATTAAAACACCTGCAGAATCAAATACTGATATTGTGGCCAAAACATTTTTAGGAGTGGGTTTTCCACCACGCTCAAACTCGCCCCTTTCCAAAGTGACGAAGAGATCATTCCGAATGTCTCCGGGCATGATAACATCTGGAAAGCCGAGTTTGCATGCTCTTACGGCACCAACTGGGCTGGCGCCTCCTCCTCCTGCACCCGTACTCATTGCTTCACCGCGAATTAAACGTAGAGATACAACCATGCCTAAAAAAATTCTAATATTTTAAAATATCCTAAGTCAAGTTGAGATTTCATTTTTAGATTTAACTTATTTAGTTGTAATATAAAATCGGTAGATCTGTAATGCCTTAGATTCATTGCAATTAAGTATATAAGTTATTTTAATTAAGTCTACTCAAATAGGATTATTATGATTGTATATTTGTATTATACATTCTCAATCATTTTTGGTGTCTGCTATGACTCAGTCGGTATTGAATCAGCTTAAGTGTTCCTGTGAAGTTTGGCTTACTAACTATCCACTCAAATGTCACTAGAGATCCACGGCAATGTGAATTTCTATTTTACAATAGTGTTGATTTGTGATATTTTAATATTGTAATAGCGGCAGTAATAAATAGCAGCTGATAGCCGAATTTGACAAGCATTGAGCATTGATATTTTTCAGTTTGGGTTAATTGACTAAGGTTGAGCATAAAAATTATGTTAGAAATATCTATAGGAATAACTAAACAGAGAATCATTTAAAATTTAAAGTATGCAATTATTATTAAAAATTCAACAAACCATAATTTGGCTGTCCAGACATAGGGCTATACTTGTTGCTTTGCTTTTTAATGATAAGTTCATGGAGCTGATGGAAATCTTTTTCTTCACATTGATAGACCTAAAATAAAAATATTTATTGATTACAAGGAGTTGTTTTTGTTTTTTACTTTTGTTTGGAATAAACTGCTTTAAAACAATAAAAAATTTGATTAGGCAACATTTACATGTGCTTTGCAAATAAATTTATCAATATAAAAATAAATATATTAAATAGGTGATGTACATAATGTAAATTACCACTATCCCGAATATAATATCGCCCACAACGCATAAATAATTACATTAATATGTACAGGTTTTTACAAGAATTTTTAGTTGACCTTTTACACAAGATTTTGGCTTTACCGACACATGACATTGACATAAATACAGGATTCCACTACTTCATTGGAAGCAGGTTATATTTTATGGTATGAAGTGTTAATGATCCGACGAATTGATCAACCAAGACTTTATAATCTTTACATCCACACCATTAATTGTATTTCTACAGAGTATTTTCTTACCTTAAAAGTATACTCTCTCTCATCTTGATGTGGTGGTGCTGCAAGCAATTCGGCAAGCGGAAGAACTCCGGCTGCTAATGGTCTACGGTATCCATCACAAGCTCCACCTCCCATTCCTCCCTTTCGAGTGCCCTCTGCTGAAAGGATTCTGCCTACCCGAACTATTTGGGCTACCAAATATAATTCACGCGCTAGGTCGGAGCTACCCAGGTCCTAGAGATAAAATGTGTAACTTAATAAAAATTTGTACAAACACTACAGGCAATCATGCTTTAGCTGAGAACGAAAAAATGCTTTGCTGTCCACCTTATAGCAGTGTCAGCAATGCCTGTAAAAAAGTGGTATACATATTGTAAAAAATAAAAACAAATCTGTCCTCTTAATTTGTTATAACTATTTTGTTTCAGGCTAATAGCTAAGTTTGTTGTTTGATATTGATACAAAACTATAGAATATAATAACTAATTAATACAAATGAGAATATAACCATTCTGACTGATACCGATATATGGTCATGATGGACCTTAAGAAATTTCTATGGAAAAATATACTCTGAATTATTTAAAATCAATTTCCATCAAGCACCATCAGTCGAAAATATTAATTATGGAAAAATATATATTTATCTACCCAAAAAAGTGGAAGTATTTTCAGCAAAAAAAAATTCTGGTATTAATTAAAACATAAAAGAATAAAACACAATTAAAATAGACATTATCAGATAAATTACAAAAGAAAGGGTTAATCTTACTCACTCAGGATATTTTCAATCCTAGTTAGTTTCATTTACTTACAGTGAATATGGCACAGTTAGTATGCAGCCTATCGAGGTAGTTGTTGAATCCATCAGAATCCAATCTGCAAAGGAATCGTTCGGATACAAAAGTCTGCTTCCTGGCATCATATAGACTGAGCATGGCACGAGCTGGCTGTCCACCTCCGGCGGCACACTCTCTGGCACAGCACCATAAGTGCGCCGGGAGGGCTGGTGTTGAGACAATGCTGTTAGAACTGCCTCCAACAGAACTTGAACTAGTGCCATGTCCGTGACTGTTGACACGACGGAGAGTTCCAGTCTGAAAGAAACCAATACTATTTAGTTACGAGCTACGAACTAAAAGAAATAAAAGTTAATAATGCTGTATTAAATTTAGATTGAAAATTTTTATAGAAACTGTTGATTATTGCGTTACAATGGCAAGTTTTGATATTGTATGCTTCTCAATCATTTCTTAATTTTTTTATACTATTTGTAGAGAAGAGTAAGCATGAACATGAAATTTTTGTATCGACTCGAGGATTTAGCAGCGTCACAATTTATTAGCTTAGCTCCATACATTGTATTCAAACAATCCATAAATATTATGTAATAATAACACAGAAGTTTTGTTAGATAGCTAAGCAATCACTATGTTTCTTCCTCTTTCTTATATGATGCTTGCGACGGTTAGAACTATTCATCGTATCAGGATTAATTTGATAGAAGTAACTCTCGATTCACATTTTTATAACCAGATTAAGTGTTGCTTTATGCCATTAGAACTATGGTTTGGTGCCAACAATAAAATAACTCACAATTTTGTTATATTTCTTTTAGAAGGATACCAGTAAGTCATTCTTTCAGATATCATTTCTTTTTTTGATGATACTGTTTAGTCTCTTACCATCTGCATACCGATTCAATATCTCTATCTATCGGCTAAGAAAACTGACTACGTAGTTTAATTAATTATTCGAATGCCTAAATTAAATTAATTAAGTGCAAGAGTATTCTTACAGAGACTGATTCAGCACTGTTGAGATGAACTCGGTATAATTTGACTGCACCAAGTTCGCCAGGTTGCACAGCCCTAGACCCTTCTCGGGGGACTAGCTCCAAGCCAAGTTTTCTGAAATAATCAAAAAATAAAAATAGTAGTAGTTCAATTACTTTAAAATACACACATATTTGTTTTGTAAACTCAAAGACAAGTCAAGAGTAGGTACAAATCGTAATCTGCTTAACTTTTCCATGAGAAAAAAATGCTATTATCATTTTAAAGTATAACATTCGACGTCAATAGTGTTGAGTTATACCTTAAAAAAGTATTTTTTATAATATTAGTAGGTTGATGATACTCTGATACTAAATATTTAATTTATATGTAGCTATACTGCCATGCTAAGTAAAAACACAGTATCTACATAGGAAATTATGTGTAGAATATTGTGTTTTTACTTAGTAGGGGAATCAAACTCTAATTCAAAATGATTCACTAAACCAGGATTACACAATAATATGATAGTCCACGAAAATTACTATTCTGTAATTAATAAGTATTAAAACATGGAAACAATAATCCTAAGGAAGTAATCAAGAAGATAATTGTATGATCTAGAATAACTCGTTTCATTTAAGAAAAATAACATTAGGATTCACTACCTACGCAGAATTCAAATATGTAATAACCATAAAGTAAACTATGAAAATATTTCATAAGAATTGTAGAAAACATCAAATAAAATATCAGCATGATTTTAAATTAATAAAATCTTTATGGTGATGACATCAAGAAAAGGTCAATCAGTAATGAAAATGTTTCCAATAAAATTATTATTTAATAAGACGTAAATTAGCCATTAACATAATATCACATATAAAACCGTTAATATATTTTATAATATTTTTTACTGAAAGGCCAAAAGTGAAAACATTAACACGAAATAATATATTCTCAACTAGAAACACAGATACAATATTGGTTTCCATGACAAATGCACACAAAAAATTGCACCCATGATAATTGCACACATCAGTATTATGGCACTTTAAAATGAATTTACGTAATTATCAAACAAGGAAATTTATTTTGTACTTTATTTTTAATAATGACAATAAAAAAAAAAAAATATTATCCTGCTCTTAATAGCCAGCTCTGTGGAATGAGAACAATTGGTTCATATATATGTGTACATTTGTGTTGTGGGCATCTGGTAACTCAATGTCGATATCCATCTGTCTAGCAAATCATATGTATGAAATTCACGAAATCAATTTAGGCAAACTATTTCAGTTAGAATTAGATATTTTAGGAAATCTGCATTTCTCGCTACTCAGTGACGTCCCGCAACTGGCACAGGTAGGTAATTGATTATTTTAAGGGCACATTTCAAAAATAGCTACACTGTTTTAGTTACCTACATATGTATTTTTAAATTAAAATAGATAAGATCAATGAAAAGCTTAAGTAAACAACATCAAAAAAATCTTTATAATTCGTAGTTCGGTTATATTGTGGATAAATTAGACTAAAAGCATTTCCATTATCATGTCGCTGTTATGGCCATAGCATAGATAATTAAATTGATCAGCGTGAGAATGTCGGTAGTGTATATTAAATCAATTGAAAACATATATCGATAGCTTAATCTTAAACCAGCCAACTCTATTTGTGAAAAATGTTCAGGAGCAAAAAAAAACTAGTTACTGCATGGAGTTACATGGCGTGTGCGGGTGATTTTACGTATTACAATTTTTTGTGAATGTTGCGCATTCTGTGTGCGATAGAAAAATTATATCAGAATGAAATGCCATCAAAAGTTATGAGTAGAGTTAGCTGGTTTGCAGATTAAGCCATATATATTTGCCACAAATTTTCGTATATAGTGACATTTGTTTCTATTACAGTACGCATTAATTTTACGATTATCAATATGTACATTCGGTAAATCGGATATGGTGGTTATATCACCACATATGTACATGTCTTTCGGAAACTAATTGTTAGTAAATACTACAAGACGGTCATTGGGAATACGTTCAAAATATTATCACCTTTCAGATGTATTACGAAACGATCAGTGATGTAAATTGATGATATCTATAATGTGTATGAGTACATTTATGTACGTCGGATTTTGGGGATACGATGTTATGGCTGAATGAGAAAATTATATTTATATACCATGTTCGCTCCCAACTTGGAGCATATGGATCTACACAGTGTGA
>JAGVSQ010001705.1:0-27751 GCA_022683975.1 Rhyacophila evoluta | reverse complement strand
AATGTATTAAACTTATAATTTGTGATATTACAACATGTATAAACTAAATAAATAATAAAAAAAAAAAATTATAACAGGAAACGCCAATTTTCAAGAACCATCGTTATCTATAGTCAGTATTGATTCACATCTGGACGAAGACCTACGCAGATTGTTCATACTCCATTAGATACAATGCTTTACACGAAAGCAAAAAAATAACATTCTTTAGAAGTTACCAACACGTTTATGTTTGTTATAAAAGAAACTTTTACTTTAAATTGATGAAATAATCATAAATTCACTAAACATTTTAATAATTTGTTTTGGTGGAAAGTAAATATTCGACTTCATTGAACCTTTTAATCATATTATAAATAGTTTTTCTCACAGTATTCATCCAACAATTTTCAAGCATAATTTGATTTCCCTAGAATTTTTCTGTTTTTATTATATCATTTTCCTTTTATAAAGAAAGTACTTTGTAAAAATATAAATAATTTTATAAAATGTACTAAATAATAATATTAAAAAGCTAATTTGAAAAGCATTATAAAATCTGTCATGACTTTAAAAAAAAATCAACATTAGACAGAAAGTTAAATACTTAATAACTACTAAGAACAAGAAACAAGTCCGCTTATTATTTTAACTCAATTTAGGATTAACAACACACTAACAACATAATAAGCTGTGTAATGGAAATGAAACTTCCTTTTAAGCAAACCATAAAACTTCATTTTTCCTGAACTAAAACGACACTCAAAATGAACCTAGAAAAATAATTCAGTTTGACAAATGGCATAATTCGCCCCCGTAAAGTTCGTAGGAGTGGTGTCATTTTATTCTGGCGTAGGCTTCGATTGCGTTGGAAACAAGAGACGGCCGTTCGGCTACGGCATAACTAAATCATTCAGTATCGTAGGTGGGTGATATTCATTTCACGGCAATCGTCGTAGCAGGCCATCTGATAGCTCTACGACGAAATGAAAACAGTTTGTCCCCGACAGAATGGTCACATATAGATTACACCAATTTTGTTTTTATACTGCATTTTAACAGAAAGTTAACCCAATCCTCATAATGCTAATTGTGTTACTGGTTATATTAAATGCCAAATTTCTTGGCGAAAAAATGTACTAATCATCAACCACACTATAACAACAAACACTAAGTATTTCTAATAACTGCAAATATTCGTATCAGCTTAAAAAGAGGTATTTTAAGAGTGTGAAAATTACCACTCTAGATATAGATTTTTTGTATACATTTATAAAAGCTCAACCCATTGAATATCTAGTCCTATAAAATAGTTTTGTAAAAAATCAATTTTCCATTCTCATATCCATATTCTCTTCACTTTTTTACGAATTTCTTTCTTCAGTTTTTCTGATTTAGTCATAACAATTGAAGCTATTATTGTATTTTAATTAGTTACGCTGGAGTGCTGCACTTTATTCATCTTGACTCAATTCATTCACTTCTCTGTTCTACAAAATTTTGGAAAAATGGTGCGAAGAAGCTTGGAAGCGAAGACACAACTTTAAAATGTGCATCGGATTATTTAAGCCATGAGCGATGTACCCATGACAAGTGAATTCATTTCTTAACTTATTTATTGCTGTTTCGGGTGTGTTTTTAAAGTGTCTAGGTCTAGACACAAATACAGCGCAATTAACGCAATAAAGAAAAAAGGAAATAGCAACATGTCAATATGCTGCGTGGTTTATAAGGTGATCATTTTTATGACAAAACGTATTAGTGTAACCTCAGTCTGAACCAGCCTTTGGTAGATAAGCTTTTTATCTCAAGTCTTATTTGAATGATGTATAAATGATTTATAATTATATAATTTTTAGCTTGGCTTGTATTCTAAATAATTTAAATATTTTACCATTTGTTTACTACTGATATTATTTCAATTACATTTATTACCGTTGATAAATTTCCGGCATCAAAGAAATTCGCCAGCGAGACGATGCGCTGATGTCGCGCCGTGGCGGCTACGGCCGGCGTCGGTTACGAACGGCGTCGGCGGTGTGACGCACGAGCCGCCAACGCCCGCCATACTGCGGCCTCTAGCGCCGGATAAGGTCAGGGTCAGGCGCCGGCCGGAACAGCTGTTTCGGTCCCCCGTCGCCTGCCGAGACATTCTGTGTTCCGCAATGGACTGATGGAATAATTATTGTTGCAATTTTATTTTTGACAGTATATGATGATAGTTGTGCTAATGCATTCGACTAATGAGCTACTGATTACTTTCATACCTACAGGCATTTTAATGTCATTTTATTTCAACAAATATGAAAATCAAGAATTTGATTTATAACTGAGATTTATAAAAGAACTGTTTTATATTACTCACGTTAATCTCCCGAATCAGTGTTTAGATAGATTTTCAATGTTTGCTTAAATTGATACAGATTTTTAAAAACCAACATTTCTACGTTACTTTCCTCAAAAAATACTCTTCATAATCGAAGTAACTTCAGTAGCTTTTTCAAACAAAATACTTGCTGTGACAATATATACTTGTGGACATAAAATATACGTAAAGTGTAGGAAAGGTATAGGTAGATTTACATATGTATTTATTTTAAACAATAAATAGTTAAATGCAATTGTATTTAGTGCGCATTTATTGTTTGCGAATTTTTCATGAAACTCCGAATCCTATATCCAACATTTGACAGTGAGCTTTGAGCTTTATAAAATTATATAATTGATTTTAGTAATCCTTTTAAAACAATGTAAGTAAGTTAATATTGTAAAATAAACAATTGATGTTGTTTATTTTTATACATATAATATCACAACGACTTTCCTTGAAGGACGTTAGACAGAGCGAGATATATTAATTTCAATAAAATAAATAAAACCTGTTGCTACGGCTCAAGCTGAAACAAAATTTTGAAAACCTGAATTTTCGATAACGTATAACATTAATAATTTTGCCCGTGTATTTATGAAACATTATTCCTGAAGAACGAGTATTCTGATCTTATTTATTTTCAGTTTGTATTTTTAATACCACTGTTGTCATTTTTGCATTAGAAAAATAAATCAAAATAATATTTCAATTATATTAAGTTTTTTTTATAAACTAATTTATCACTTCTGATAAAATATCTAGAATATTACACAATACAAATTTTACAGATTAATGTAAATGTACACTTATAATTACTATGATCAAATCAAATTATTTTTTTTGCTATTAGACTTAACAGACATGTCTCCGAATTTCAAAAAGTTTTTGTCCTAAAACTCAAGTAATTATCCTTCGTGGAAACCATATCGCGTTAGTCGATCGGTCTAACTAAATATCGAATTAACTGCATTTTAAATAATTATTCTCTTATTCAAATCACTTTCGTAGAATGACGTACGAACTCTCAAAACTGTATTTAAATGTGCATAAATTATTTTGTAATTTAATTATAGCAAATTTAATGTAATTTTTAGATACGGGCTAACATTATAAAATGCTGATATTTTTATTTGTAAAAATAATTATTATCTTTACTATCGGATAACATTCACTCAATTATAATACATGCTTAAGTAACTGCAACATTTGGACGTTATTACGAATTATTTTATTAAGCGATTAAATGCTTTTATATATGGTGATTAACGTTTTATCTGACATTTAGATTTCTAGTAGGTAGGTTCATTTTTATTTCAGTGCTATTTTCCAAGAATTCATTTCTGCATACAGCTGGACTGCTTTTTAATTAATTATACTGCATGCATAAATTACAATTATCGTGCATTTACTTTTATAAATTTCAATTTTAATATCTTTATCTTATTTCAAACGGGTTTCAAGAATAAAATTATAACTCAATATTCATTAAAATTTATATTTTTTATTCATTAATTTCAGATAAAAATATTAAATATTGATTGACTGACATATTTTACCACATCGAAATAACGTTTCCGCGTAAGATATTTCTGATAAAGTGATAAGTTACTTTATCAGAAAAGTAAACTATGTATACACATTATAAAACAGAAAAAATATACGAGTATATCTGTTTTTCATATGAACTCCTCCCAAACGGTCCACAGTAGCTACATGAAATTTTCCCACGTTTGGTTGCCATTTCTAGTTCAACTGTTTTACTTTCAATTGTCAATATCGTCATCGATAATCAACAAGTGACTGAATAGATTTTATGTATCCAAGTATTGAAATGACTTTGAAATAACGGATTGAATAAAATTTATTTGAATACAGAATTAGTTTAATCTATCCCAAACAATGACGAATAACAAAACTATACATAAATCAACGATGCAACTCCACATATAACTACAATACAAATATATTACTGAACTCGCAGTCGAATCAATATTCTCATGTTTTTTTGAAAGTGAAAGGATTCTTACTATCCAATGAATATTCTAAAAAACATGAAACAGTTTTTGTATTTTTCAGGCTTCCTTATGAGTAGTGTTGCATTTTTTTATGATACTGGATTAAAAAGCATCGCATATGCAGTTTAACATTTGTATAACATAGAACTAATTTTAATGATGCACTATAGTGTCGATGATAGCTTAGTTTATAATCTTCATTATTTTATTTTTCAATAAGTGTAGTATTTATTTATTTATATTTTTGTCACCTCGCTGATCGATTAGTAAATTTACTCATTTCGGTGACAGTTGCTTCAAGATCAAATTTCGCACACTTTTTTATATTTATCTACTGGACTGAATATACATCAATAACATACACAAAGCAATCGTGATAATAAAAAATGTGTCCAAAGTATTTCATATTCGTAACGAATATCATCAAATATATTAGAAATTAGTAACTAAAAAATTATGTGTAAATAAAAACATACATATATTTATATATTTTAATTAGGATTGTTTGATAGTGGTTTAAATTAAATGAATTTTCATTTTAATAGTGGTGTTTAATTCACTGTAAAAAAACATAATTTGTATTCTTATAAATCATATATCGCCACGTTCAATCAGCCGTATTATAATATAATAAATACCATGCTGAATACTTCGCAAAATTTGAAGGCAATTTTGTTATTCCAATAGTTATATAATTATTAATATTTGTTGTCTAACTAAAAAACGAAAGTATAAGTATACGTTTTGGCGATTTTTTTCTCATGTAAAAACCTTGACTCTCAGTAATAATTTAGTAATTTGCATAAGACTATTCCGCTTTTGGATCCATTATTTATTGTATAGAACGTGTTTGCAAACAAGTATAATGGTTTTTTTCTATAATTAAAACTATTGCCTTAACATTTCATTCCGACAGATTTTTATACGCCAATAAATTATTACTCTGTATGCGCGGCTTGCTGTGGTCCGCACACATGGATATATGGAGTGTGCGTTGTTTCAACCATATCTCACGAAAAACAACCATCATTAAAACGGAAAATCTCAAAATTTATATATAAATACATAAATAATTAGTTCCCATAGTATTTTTATGTCAAGAAAGACGGTAAAAACACGCGTGGGATGATTTCATTTGTAATAAATCACGGCCAAATTTTAAATGGGATTACTTTTAAGAACATCACAATTTAACATTGTCATCATTATGCGTAAAAAAACTATGTTTGTTTTGTTTATCTGTAGTCCATAAAATCATTTTTGAAACAATATTTATTTTTATTGAATTGAGTCTCGCTTTTCAAAACATTCAAACATTTATTCGAAAAATATTTCCACTATGGATCTTTTTTTTTCACTATTAACTTATCTCATCGTAAACATTTTCACTTTTTTGCCTTAATGTAGTTTGACTTTTTGTTGCATAAACAAGCGTATATTTGATGATCATACAATTTATATATATTTTAACTTACATATAATACTTATTTTTATTATTATACATTATTATATACTTTGTTATTTTCAATATGTCAAGTATTACTTTTAAATATTAGAATATCTTACCGATAGCGTTTTTATCTAAAATAGAATCATATAAAAATGAATCTTTATGATTATCGTTATACAGATAAGTGATTAATTATATTAAAATGTAATGTATAATATATCCTTCAATATAAGTGCTAAGTCTTTTAAAGCGGCTTTACGTACCAGAGAAGAGTATTGAAAAATAACTAATAAAATTTCTGAATCGCAAATATTTTAAAAATATCATAGCGACGACGCCTATAACCAAAACTTGTCGAATAAATAGTTCAACTAATAATGAACATTTAAATACCTACGAACGTAAAAAAAAATGTCCACAGATCTTTTTTATAAATCTCCATGTGACAAAGCGAACTTTGATAACGTACTCTGCCACTTTTCATTGGATACATTATCTCTTCTCTCCATCTTGACGGAATGTTTCTGCAATTATTGGTTATCAGCCATCATATCCTGTTGTGATTTTTTTTTAAATCCTAATGCAGACACAGCGCAAGTTTCTTCAAAACTTCAAAGCGAGTGGCCTTACCAACCTCGATAGGGTGCAGATATTCACAATTTTATATTATTATTAATCATACTTTAAACGCTACATCAACCCAATGTAAAATTGTTAGCGAACTTAATTAAGTTTCTCCTCCGTTCTATTATTATAGATTACACAAATTATCTCATTGTCGACAGTGAGAATGATTACGCGGTCGTAATCAAATTAATTCAATCAAAATGTTAAGCGAATCAGTTAAGCCCAAGGCATCAATAATATTATAAGAGAGGCGGTTACATTTATTGGTGGCTTTGTATATTTATTTATAAGTCCTGTATCGTACTAACTGATAATAATTGATTATGGAATTATTTTATCACTAATATAATAACAGCATGCAGCCCACATATTGTATACTCGCGATTAACCGGATGCGGATTCCTAAGCCTACATATTGACTGGATTAGTTGTTAATATAAAGTGTTTCTGGTGTGTGTATAACTTGTATATGTCGATCAAAAACATACGCATATTTTTGTTCTCTCCTCATTTCTATTAAAAAATTTAAAACTCTACAATAAACATGCTATTTTTGATAGAATATATAGAGTGTTACGCAGTATCGTTACTATATTATCGTTATTATTAGTACTTAAATATGATGTTTTCACGGTAGTTAAAAAAAATAATTAAGCAGCATACAGTATTTAACGTAGTAATTATTGCTTTCAAATATTGTGTTTCATGAATACTAGTAATGTTTCAATACGAATGGTTAAATTTAACGATCTTTCAGCGAAGCGTCTTCCAGATACCGTAGAGGCTAGCGCGCGTGCCTGGTAATGTAGGGAATGTAGGTTCGGTTCCCACATCTATCGGATGTTTAATAGTCTGGACTGCGGACTGGATGTTCATTAGGTTGAGGAATTGTCTGACAAACAGTTCTCTTGAAAAATACGCTGTCTAATATAAGTATAATAAGACTTCTTCACAATGAGGAGATCCATATACTCCATTTTCGAAGTGTGTATCTTCACACTGTATCGATCGATATGGTCCACTTTGGGAGCAAATATGATATAAAAAATCTCCGTCAAGTGCCCGATGCTCTTCCTGTCGATGGGTGACCATGGTGGCCGTTGGTGACAAAGGTCGCGGATTAAAATTATACAGCTGCAAAAAGATTGAAAAAATAGAAAAGCAAAAGGGGATTTTTAATTGGATGCGCAATTAGCTAACTAGTGCTTACGAAAATTATATGATAAGATGAGTATTTATATTTGGAGCGATATGATATTGCACCGAATATATTATTAGAATGAACTTGCATTATTAAATACAGCGACTGATACTTACTTGATCGATAATAAGATAAGTGTTCAAGTAAGGAAGTGGAGTATATGAGTCCACTCGATGTGAAAATGTCTACCCTAGAAATGGACCAAATATAATAGTTTCTCCGCAAGATGAAGAAGTTATCTTGATAGGTTTTTTTTTCATGAGAATTGGTTGTGAGCTATTTTCTAAAACCCACTGGACATCGAGGCCCGCATTTTTAGACTCTTAAAAATACAGCAGCTGTGGGAATAGTATACGCAACGCATGACGCACGTAACCTTACCTCTCAGCTGCCAAGGGTACTATATTAATTTTGGATATCATGTTTCACAAACACAATTATTTTTGTTAATATTGAAACCGGAAATACTAAAAATTAGCATGATTTAGTTTAGAGTGAATTCATATTATAATATATATATAAAATGGAGCACTTTCAGAATTACGTGGCTTAAAAAACCGAGTGCTCCTCAATGCATTTCAATGATGTTATTCCAAAAATATAATATACGCAATTTTATTATACGCAAGACTTCGTCGTACTCCTTATCACGGATATTCGAGAGAGTGGTTTTATTATTATGCAAATGACTTGCTCGCTTGCTAGTCACCAGTTAAGTCATAGTGCACCGCCCTATTTATCATTGACATTCTTTTACCCGCGCATTTCCCAACATTGCGTTGTTTCCTTTCACATTCCGTATTTACCTAATCACACATTATTAAGACTTAATGTCAGTTTATCATACATCTGTATAGCCGGAAGGTACCAACCAGTGTCACAGCTTATGTGCATATAACATATACATCTAAAAAATATAAGATGGCAATACATTCTGACCATTTAATTTTGAAGAATTCCGACATCATTTTTCCATATAAAATACACCTACAAAATATTTATTAGGTTTGTAAAACACTGCATCGTTATGATCGTTTTAACCAAATCCTAAAGCAAGTATAACCCTTGGCATTCTATTTGATCATTTAGCTCCTATGATGTTTTTCAAAACTCTAGACTTGTAACGTGAAATTGATAGAAAAAAACATTGTTTTTTTAAACGTATTAACTATCTTTATTTTTACTATTCATAATTCGTTATACTTCGAAAAAAACTACATGCAAAGATGCAAAACTATCAACACTTTTAATTGTGTTTAAATAAGTTTTTTTTTTTCAGACAATCCTTCTTAAAGCTGGTTGTGTTACGAAAGTGACGTTCCGTATGTCTATTTCACTGACTAATTAATGGTCGAGAAATCCTAAAAAATAATGTGATGTTATTCAAGAACAACCACTTTTAAGCAGTGTATAAAGTAAATTATTTTATTCAATATCTAATTTCATACTAGAGGAGAAAAATAATTAAAATAATGTAAAGGTTGATAAATATTACCTGTAAACATTTTCTCTTCACACTTTGCAGATCTATATAATACATTTACATGGCGAATATGATAAAAAAAAAATATTTATAAATTTCTTTAATTCTTTCCTTAGCTATTTCTCTCATTATCGGCTTAGATGCATGTTTTAATTTTTTGAAGTGAGTTTAAGTAAACCAGCGCCTTTCAAACGATTGATTCATTTTTGAATAAAATAAATGAAATTTCCTCAGCCAAAAAGGCAGATATTTTCAAAATATTTTCGAAAAGCCATAAATTTATTTCTTTTGCTAGGGTTTTTATTGACGATTTGTTCATTTTTTTTACTTCATTTTCAAAATTACTTACTAATTTTAATTAACTGAACGACCTGTTCATATTTTGGTTTTTCCATACAGCACTGAACGTTCAAACCTTGTCGACTATTTATGTTTTTGGTTTTCAGCTAAAATAATTCTATCTATTACTTCAATCTTCTCTTACGTAAATCTTACTAATTTCAGTCACGTTATTGTAATAATAATTATACGAAGTCTTTGTTATTAAATAAGATTACTGAATAAAATATAAAAATGCATGCAATTTTATCAGACTAGCATAATAATTAATTTAATTATAAAATAGTGTCAAGATAGATGAGGAATGCGGTCTGTTGAATGACATTCTGATTTAGCATTTGAACTTATTTATTCATGTTTTAATAGTACGTGATGTAGCCACGTCCTTGGTAATGTTGCAAATTTAATATTTATATTATGATGTACTTCAATCGTTACATTGATTTGTGATTAATGTTGTACAATTTTTTTATTAATATTATATAATAATCAGCAATTACGACATAATTTCAGTTAGGTCACTCTTGAACAATCATATTAATGCATCCAAATAAACTCCATTCAAGATTAGGTCTTTTGACAAATAATTAAAAAGCTTTTTTCTTCCGATATTTATTCCACAAGATTCGTTCTTGGCGGGGTCTTATTTATTGAAAGAAATGTTTATCTGAAATAATTTTAGCAGTGACGCGGTTGCATCCGGCGGCATGGTGTAAGGGGCGGCAAAAGTAGCGAAATCAATACAACTTTTCCAAAAGCGCGAACCATGTGGGGGCGCAAAATATAATTGTGAGAGATGCAACTGAGGTGTGAGACCTAAAATAATAAGTAAAACTAATTGGGGAGGGGTGACTTTTAAAAACTTGCATTATACTGAAAAAATCTACCACATGGCCCTGATTATGTGTATGCGATATTTTATATATCTAAGGTACTCTCTCGTCACATTCCTGTACAGTATCCTAACTTTATCCTGTGTAAGCTTAGAGCCGCGTAAGAAAATGTCTTCATCGGTACGAATACATAAACGCGATTTGGGTGCTTCGTAATTATTTGAATATCTATGTATTCGCTAATTCAATGATTCACGCCCATGTTTGACAATAACGTTTCATCTTCACTGATCACTCCAAATGAAAATGTACTTATAATATTGAATATTAACTACAATGTGTAAAACAAACATTTAAACACAATCATATTATTTCCTACAATAACAAAAGATTTACATTGTTTCAATGTCTGCCTCTTAAAATAGACCAAAAAGCTTTCGAAAATTCCGTTTGCCATGCAAGCTTTTTACGTTATTTCGTATCCAGTACCCATCGATTTCGATTATACCATATAAAATTAATTGGTGACTATTCCGTATCAACAGCTCGTAGTAGAATCAGATCCAACGCTATAGTGTTACATTAGTACATTTTTAATGTTTAGACATCTCAAATGATTATATATGTAATAGCAAGATTGACAAGTCTCTTATAGATGTAAAAAACTATTTTAATCTCTACAATGTAAATAAAATTACGTAATTTGTAAATAAAATAAATTTAACTGCGTGCATAAAAATACACGGAGGCTGTTGTTTAGTGAAAGTGTTTCTTTTGCAATGCGAAATAAAAATTTCAATCTTTATTTCTCGTGTACATAGTTTGGGGCACTCGGTTAAAATGGCAAAGAATGTGAATTGGAGCACGCCAAATATGTGGGTCACTCTATCGAACGAGTCCATCGAGCACTCTATGGTTTAACAATGGCAATTATTGCCCAAACAAAATGCAGCCATTACGGTTATGTGGCCAATGTTGTTTGTTTACCCGTTATCGCATCGCCGCACACGCTGTACGAAAAGCGAAGGAAATGTGCGTGTGTGGGCCTACCAGCAAAACGGTCACGGGTTTTCCGAAAAATCTATGCTAATTAAACTACATATGGCAACCCCGTTCATTTTTTTTTTAGTTTTTTTCATACCTTGTTGGTTCCCAAAGTGGAGCATATAAATAAATCTATCCAGTATGAAGTCATCCATTCCGAAAGTTGAGTATATCCGCAATGTGAAGACGACTTACAGATTAGTTCTCACGAGAGTTGTTTGTCAGATAATTGCTCAACCGAATTAGCATCCAGTGCTGCATTTTTAGATTATTAAAAATCTGACAGGTGTGTTAATCGAACCCGCATTCCTCGGATTTCTAGGCGCGCACGCTAGCCTCTACGCTACCAGGGAGACTTTATATATTATAAATAAATACCCGCATGTATATTATTCACGTTTATGTGCGAAAATACAATACAATAAGTAAATCCTATTTATTTAGCATGATATTCAACGATCAACGTACAACATACTTTTCATGCTAAATTATATATATATAGTTTTCATATGTAAAATATATGGCTTAAATTTGATTCCAAATTAAATATTTATTTTACAACAAAAAAATATCTTTTGAAGATTAATTATCAATATTAAAACTCAATTAGGTTAGCACTAGTAACGGTTTTCTAAAAAAAATGAATTTGCATATTCCTATTAGTAAGCTCGTTTTATTATTTTTATTCTTATTACTCTATTATAATTAATGACGACCCCCCCCCCCCCATTCGATCCTCACATCTGCTAGATTTTTTAAAAATCCGAAAATGCAGGACTGCCACCAACTCTCGAAAAAAAACACTCTACCACTGTATAGATTCCATATGCTCCACTTTCAGACCGAATATGGTACAACAAGTGTATTGATTATAAAGAATCACAAATAGTTGTAGTGATCGTCACTTGTAATACACATTAATGCATGAAAAAAATGGCTTCGAAATTTAATCACACGTTACAACTTTTTTCTTGAAGCTCTGGCGCCTCATTTAGGAGCTACTTCTTGATAAAGATTATTATTATTTTTTTGCGAATATCTTTTGGTTATTATAAAAACTCATATTATTTTTGTATAATCTATGACTCGGGAAAATACCGTAACGTGAAAATGGATGAATTGAGTAAACAATGTTTTAGAAGAAAACAGTTTAATGTATGTTTAATAAAATCACCATTTCAAGTATTATAATTTTATAAGATAGCCTTGATCTTAGTATTCGCCTCCGAACTCCCGTTTATATAACCGTAGGCACTGTGAACATATTTATTTACATTTCAATACTCCAGTATTACATTAGCGTGCTACCCTGATACAAAATTTTCCTAGAATAATATTAGGGAAATATATTCCAGGCCTTGAGTCGATTATATGATTACATTGACATACTTTCCGATATATTATTCATTGCGAACATGCTAATAATGTAGTTTGTATTCTATTGGCTGTATAGGTCAGGATATTTCCAGGATTCTTCAATTTATTACCTTCTTTGATATAAGCATATTCTCCTACCTCTTCACTTGAAAAGATTCATCTTTTATTCAAACATACATTTTTATCGTAAGCTTGAACCATTAGCGCAGTCATATTTTACGTATAATATCTATTATTCACTATTATTTAATATTATTTTTTAAAAAATGGCTTTATTTCCCCTCTTTACCTGAGATAGATTCAAACTCATATTTTATTCAAATAATTTTATTCATCTCGCTAATAAAAATTCATTTAAATACTAATTAAACCTAGAAATGACTATTATAATTACAAGTAAAAATTTCACGTCACTACTGCTCACCGTTTGGGAGGAGTTTTTGTGAGAGACCCACAAACACCTATTTTCTGTTTTATAGTATAGCGATTATCGGCAAATAAATCAACGATTCTCAACTTGGGTCATTATGGTCCCTTGAGGTGCAGAGAGACCTTCAAGTGAGGCACAAATTTGTAGATTTTTCGCCATTTCATCCAGCCAAGTCGTGATCTCTTAGCACTCCTTACTCCTAGACCTAAAGATGATCAGTATCTTGAAATTGACCGTACCGACGTTGGGAGGATATGCCCAACATGATTGACGAGATGAACCGTGATGAATTATCTATCTGCCTCACTATATATCTTCTCGTCTGCTCTATTTGTATGGTTGAACAGACTAACTTTTTGCCAGAAATACAAAAAAAAAATCAATGTATTAATAGTTCGATGCATTTTTTTTATCGCTCTATTTTCCGAACATCACAATCACAATTATTTTCTATTATACCAAAGAAAGTAAAACAAAAAAAACACCTCTCCCTTTTTGTTCATTTTATTATACAAAACAAAAATGTCATAGTATTGAAAAACGATTAGATAATAAATGTATGAATTATTCAATATTATTTTTACATTTTTTAAAATTACAATTCGTATGCACTTATATAAATTTAAGTGAATAGTTAAATAAGGCTTAATGTTTTTTTATTACTATTAATTCATGTAAATAAGAAATTTCAACTCTGACATCTATTTTTATGAAAATTAAATTAATATTATTACTCTTCTTTAGCTTTTTTAGGCTTTATTTTTTATTATGAATCATCGAAATGATAAAAATACGTAAGTAGATACATGTGGATGTTATCATAATCATTATATTTTCATTTCACATAGTGTGCTTTGAAAGAAAATTATGTTTTGTTTCCGTGGAATATTCCATACCAAAAAATATATCCAAATAACACGTTTATAATATGTGTATATTAAATGAAAAATAAGAAATCTCATGCATAATTTTGGCTGCGTTCTCTGGGGCATATTTTCAATCACGAGGATCGCTCTAGCGTGGCTGAAGTGTCACTCGACTTCGTGGTGCTAAGAAAAGAAAATAAAATAATGGAGATTGGAGTACAATGGCATTTGGGGAAACGAATAAATATGACCCGGAATACGCAATTACTTCACCAGAAGCACTTGTTTTTATCTTATCGTTTTAATTATCGTAAGAAGAACTCAGTTAACTATGTACGCACTCGAAAAAATAATTGACTGAGTGTTCTAGTCTTGTTTAGTTAGCCTCGATTCATCCTTCGTTTTGTGGTTAACGATGCTTAAAATTAGAAGCGTCACAGAAAGGCTTTTGAATTGTTTTTGGATTGAAAATGAAACTGCGAAGAAATTCGAACTATGTGTTTAGTCGTATCGAAAGCTGCTAATGTATAAAACTTGATCAATTATTAACGCATTAGACTGCGAGTCCTTTTTCTCGATCTTTTATGGACGTTAAATTCACTACAATGCCTCGACTTAATACAAACTTTAAATAAGTTTTTCAGTGGCGTCCCTTTCTACGCTTTTTCAAGCTAACTGCATTTTAGAGTCCTAGAAGGCTGCTAAATAGTTAACTATCTAATTTACAATACGACTCAATCTGCCTACCATCCATCTGCCCTGTCCTTAAAAGCAGTCTTCATCAGGAGCTCATATATTGATAATCGATCTACTTTATAGTTTATTTATTTCGATGAGAATGCCTCGGAAAGTACTACAAGCTATACCTAAGAATCATATAATTATCCAGACAATAAAGTGTAATCTAGAGTGCTGATATCAAAAATAAATTAATTTAAAAATTATCCGTGATGGAAGCTCACGCACATATTGATCCTCGTCAAAACTACACTTATATGACGATTACTTAGTATCAATTTGATATTTTATTAACTGAAGCAAAAGTTTAAATAAATTAAATTGTTGAAACAGAAAAATAAATCTACGCACGAAACGAAATCCGTTTGGTAAATTTCTTGCTGGCCGAAAATATTTTGAACGCCACTGTAACTATCGTTACGCTAACATTATAAAACATGGGCAGCTTAAATATCACCTGGCACTTGATGGGGGTAGTGAAGAATGGAAATCATATTTTCATTTTTATTTTCAAAGAAGCCTTAATCATTTAAGTTGATTAAAATTAAACCCATATTAAAAGTAAAATATTCGTTTTTTTTCCTCTTCAACATTAATGACAGTATTTCTCAACGCTTGATAATTCTACCTTCTTAACACATTTTTCTTAGAAAAGGCTTGAAGATATTTTATACGAACCACGGATTTGAATAGCTACGTAAAATATAATAGAATGAATTACAATCTATTGTGTTGATTGTCAGTGATTAATTGGTGAAATTATTTTATATTATTATCATTATTTTATACAATATATTATTAGTACCAATATAGACATGTATATATGTATATTACTTTTAAATTTTACGATAGCATAGGCATCAGTGTGCGCACCTCGCATCCGAGGAGTGTAAGGTCAATTCCCTCATCTGCTAGATTTTCAACAATCTGAAAATGCAGGACTAGATGTCCATTGGGTTGAGCGTGTGACAACCAATGTTCATGAAAAATAATCTGCCAAGACATCTTTTTACATCATCCGTATCATACTCCACTTTCGGAGCGGATGTGGGATAAAAAATATTAACATCGGGAATATTTACCTGCCAAACTAGCATTAGAATATTGCAGCCCTGATAGCAGTCAGAAATTGATTTCTTCAATACATTATTATAAAAAAATATTTAATTATCATATTCTTTCTAGAACTCATTTTCAGCGTGGTTATATGATTAGTATTTAATCTGAAAAATAGGAGAAACATCGAACATCCCATTAACTAAGACGGCACCAGATCCCTATGTATTTTGATTTTCATTCTATTTCATTATCGAATAATAAATAAATGAATGAAGTTCTTTTTTAATTTTGTTGTATTTATCGTTATATGTGGGTAAATCGATATCATGTATTTACACTTACTCGTACGTGAAAATTTAGTCTACCGATAAAAAAACGTGTACTCGCATGGCACATTTCTTATCAAAACTGTCTGTAATTATTTAACCTAAAAAATTATCTAGCACTCAATGTAATCTGTCCGTGTTTTATAAAATGTACGACAATTAAGGCAGTTTTGAGTGACTCACAACGGGCTTACCTTTAAAATTTAATTTCTCCATTGCTCAGAGGATTCGGTCGACCTCGATCGACTTACCTACATAAATTGAGTATAGCAAATACCTACCTACGTATATTTTATTTATGGCGTGATAAATGAACGCAGTACTATAATTTATAAATTACTATTTTACAAACCACTGTCATTATAATGTCAATTTGTACCGCGTATATTTGACCGAATTTAATGAAATTGTGTAATTTTCCTGGATACATAAAATATTTTACATTATACCAAATTGCTTTGGAATAAATTATAGTCTACGTATTCAGTACAGTACACTATTACTATAGTAACACTAATTCTTCTAATATTTAAAAAAAATATGTCAAGTGTTTTTTGCAATTTTTTTTTTTAATTTATTCAAACATATTATTAAGTATTATTAAGTGCCATTTCACAAACTTATCATTACAAATATTTTAATTTCATTGAAATACTTTTTTCTTATCTTAATTTTGACAGAAGTATTAGAGGTATTTAAGAACTATGATTATTTTATATATTAATCACAGTATATGTGCATATTAAGGGACTTACTTATTGTTTGGTTATAAAATCAAGATAACTAAATGGTGTTTAAAACCCTCATATTTTTAGGGATAGTTAAAATAGAACTATACACCGTTTACAGAGGTATACAAGAGGCAAGATCATGACGTTTGAAAAAAAGTGAATTTGGAAAATTTTGAGGTTATATCACTTATTTGTCATTTAATGTTGGCGTATTGTCATAAAAGTATTGCAATACTAAAACAAATCACAATGGTCGAAATAATTATTTAACCTTGACTTTTCAGGCGTCACGTTTCGATAATTGACAGTTAACGTTAACATTTTTTTAATATTGCATGTTATCTGAATGTATTTTGCGACACATTATACTTTCTTAGGTGTGTACAACATGTTTATTTTTTCCAATTTATGTCTTAATATTTGTCACTATAGAGAGGATCACAACTTACAAACACAATAACAGAATATGAAATTTACTTCGTGAAATATTGACTTCACTTTTACTCATCTTTGCCGCGTCGACTTTTTGGCTTAACTTTGTTACGGATGTTGCGCTTTCTTCTCTGAAAAGTTTAAAGTTAAAAAATAGTATGCAAATCGTGAATATCGGGATTTGTTTTTTTTTTTTTGAAATAGAGAATTACGGTAAAATTTTAAAAAATAATGAAACAATAAAGTTAAGTTGTAATTTAGTAACTGTACCTAACAACGATATCGTAGTTTTAATTTGTTATTTATGGTTGCCGGCTTGCGTCTCACACACGCAAGATAACGGAGAAGGAAAAGCATACTGCAATCATTATAAGTTCCTTTATGAATTCTTAAAATACCATTAATAACAGGTTAAGACTTGGTAGTAAAGGTAAAAAATAAATAAATATAGGGTGGCGTAACAACTTCAAAACATTGGCACTTTCTACCGATGTACATTATCATCAAATATTTATTTTAAATGCTAAATCGTTTAATAAAATTGTTATTTTCTCAAAGCAAAACACGTTTGACGTCATACAAAAACTGTTATAAGGAAAAAATAAAACGCAACATTGTTTTAAAATAATATATCAAATTAACACGAAAAACCACCAAGCAGATCTCAAATCAAAATATTATCATAAATGTATTTATTTAAGGCGCATTTTGATCTATATTAAGAATAAAATATTTCAATAAGTAATTTTGTTGACTGTATATATACCTTCGTCATATTCTATTCTCGGTGTATGTAAAGTTTTTAGCACAGATAAACTATGCATTCTAAGAAATAGTGAAGTCAGAACATTTTATGGAAAATATTTGTGTTTCATTTGCATACGGATTAGACTAAAAATAGTTTATATTTCTGCTATCATCATGATTCGCCGGCATTGTAAAGAAACAGTTTCCCGTTTCCTGTTTTTGATCCTGCTCACTCGTGTACGTGTGGTTTTTTCGTGTGACCTCTTATTGACTCGTTTGGCAGTTCATTATTTGCCAGCTGTCCGTTATCCGCCATTTTATCAGCCACACAAGGACGTATCTATTTAAATGTGATTCGAAATAAGCAAAATGTTTTTCTATAAAACTGTTTATGACAGATTATATTATATCTCTAAGATCTATTGCTAGAAATACCTATTTCAAATATTATACATCAATAAGTATGTTTAGACGACTGCTTGTGTCTCATCAACAATATCAAGGATATCTTGTTTTTTATTACAAAATACATATATTGACGAACTTTAAAAGTATAATTACGCTTTTCTAGTACTAGTTTTTTTATTAAAATAAGGAAGATTTAAAAGCATTTTCTTATATCGAGACGAGATGCCCAGTGTCCGACTTGGGAGCATCTAGCATTGGGCCACAGGTAGAAATTATCAACCAAAGAAGAACTATTAAAAATATTTACTTTTCCAGAGATCTGTTAATTCTGTTTTATACAATTTACTGTTGATACACTTTTTCGAAATGTGCTTTATGCAGTTATACGACACTGCTACAAAGCCATAAAGGAAAACTTTTTGAGGGTCTTGGAGGGAACTCGACTCTTTTTTTAAGACTTCATCATTTTCGACTCATTTAGACATATTAAATTTAATAATTTCAATAATTTTTGTTACTTGTAATATTGATTACCGTGGTATCATTTCCTCTTAAAAGTCTGATCGTTTGCATGCACAGTTGACATGACGTAGTCAAAGCGTTAAGTGGAACAGAGAGGGGTTTTCCCGTGTGCAAATGTAGGTACCGTAAACAATGTATGTTACGTTACGTTCAAATTAGAATGAATTGCATGTCATTGTTTTGCATATTTAAATTAGTTTCGCGTACTTTTAAAGTGCCGTATTAGAAAAATATAGTATTTCAATGACAACTTTAAATCGCATAACAAACAACTATAATATCACGTCAACTGTAAGTTAGTTACAACTAATCTTCAATACCTAACCAATGTATTACAGGCCATGGTGCTCTAACCAGAAAGCTATCTCAAGTTGACCTTGTAAAACAGCCAACATATCCTTGTTGTGCAGAGCAGCATGCTAATCAAATTATGTGAGAATTTCTAAAAATGTGTACAAAACGAGAATAATTACTCAAGGCGGTGCAACCAGCTGTTGGAAACATTGTCATCAGACCTGCTTGGGCCACAAGGGCGAATGCGGTTGCTTTCAAAAAGTTTGTGGAGTCACATGAAGAACGTGATGATCTCTTCACATAATTGCGTCATCAACTAAGATAATTTAAATATTTATTTTAGTTTCAGCCTACTTGATTGCGTGTTAGTCAAGTTTAAATGATTTTTTATTTAATCCTAGGACGTTCCCATCGAATAAATTAGATCGTTTTTTTCGATATCAGAGTTTAAAGATACGTTTGACTAAGACCAGAGAGGTTTATAGACGGGTCAGATAGATGGCAACATTTAGATTTATACTGAGAATATTGAAATGACTGTTATACGAATTAATTACACAGTGCAAAATTAACTGATGTATTTGCAAAAGACATACAGCTTAACCACGCGAAACAGATGTAACATTGTGTTGCTAGGAGGATTTCATCTAAATAGTTCAGGATCAGATGCTTATAGGATGTTAAATATCTACAAAAAAAAATTAAAATCTGAAAGTAGGTAATTGTGAATAGTTTTTTATCGGTTTCCTCTCAACGGATTTGTAATCATCAAGACATTGAAAAATATTGTATACTTATTATAAATGAACAAAATAAACAATGTTATACACGTTTTGAATGCTTTTATCTGCTTGTATACAAATACATGATTCATTGCGGTAAAATATTAAAAATATTTACCACTTCCACTCCAAGCTACTTCTTTTAAATGACAAGTGAATTATTTTATACTTAGCCATACATTTTATTTGTCTTTTTACGTTTACAAGGTAGAACACTGATATTTATGTTTTTATATACTATTATTTTTTTGTTAAATTAGACGGGTAACGCCACCCGGACCAATTGCAGTTCTTTATCAAATCTGTGATTGTGAATGATTGCGAAGTCTCGAGATTGAGAAATCTCTCTCAGCATTTTTTGAAATCTCGAGAATAAGAGAATGTTATTTTCTTAATATGCTCAAAAAATCTCGGGAATTTTCAACATTTCAAAGGAATATCGCACATTTATTTTTTGATCATTCACAGACTAAATATTTTTTACTTTTTATTAATGGTTCACAAATCATACACATGGAAAATAATGTTATATTTACAAACATATACCACGAATCACAATTTATATTTTAGAATAAAAAAATGATTTATCCGCCTTTGAACTTAGAAAAAAGAAATTTTGGGATTCGTCCAACTGAAAACAATTTGGGTTGTGCAAAAAGTTTAACAGGGATTTTCACGTAATATCTCGTCTTTTGGAAATTTCTTTTTTTATTATTTATTAGTGTTTTACTTATTTCTGTATCATCAGCTTTGAAAACATTACATAAAAACTTTAATATACCATCAGCGCTTAATAGGTTAGCATCTTGTGGGCTTGGAGTTTTCACAGCTATTGTAATATTTGAATTAGTTTTTCTAATTCTGAATTCCGAAATGTTTTCTTATCAAAGTAACAACGTTTAATATCCAATGTATTAAATAAGTGAACAGTTTATCGAGAAACAAAAATCAGAAATATTTGAAATTTCTCGAGAAATCTCAACCACAATCTCTAATCACATCCTCTTTATTGCCCACACGTCATTGCGGTCCTGTTCGTGACAAGTTTCGCCATTTTTTCTTTTCTCTTTTGAACAGCAAAACTATTTTTTTTTGTTCACAGGAAATCCTGTATTAACGTCTGCATATATTTTTATTGGTATCTCAATAAAACATATGTACCGTACTTGCAAAAAATATCTAAAACGTTACATGTTCTCATTGCTCCTTTTTACAAAACAAGTTAAGTGCATACATTTTTTATTGATTAAGCATACTATACAATTACAAATAATTTCATAGTAAAATTATCCAACCACTCGTTGTCTTCATCAGTTGTAACTCAAAACTGTTAATTTTTTTTAGATTCATTCAAACCATAATCATAGTACACCATCACTCTCGTGTCTTATCTTTTGATATAACTATAAATCCCTTACTGACAGCGGGTTTATATTTCATTAATTTAATGACATCTAAATTCTCTTATAAGCTTTCTATATTATCAAGTATTTTTATGATATTCATCAGCATAGACGTTGGAACCGAATAGTGGTCTTGTTCCTACAATCCATTCTCAAGTTTCATTCGCTGCTGTTGCTTGCGTTTTTGATCACGTGCTTTTTTACACAGTCCAATCGTCTCAGCTTTGGCTTCTTTCTTACGGAATTTTGAAAAATCTTCTCTCTTTATGACATGGCTTATACAACTTTGTCACCCAAATTTGTTACGTAGAATAAGGACTCCATAAAACCGATACGGTAGCCAGACAAATGCACGCAAGACAAACACAAATGTAGACCAATGTGTTCAGTTGTATATATTTTCAGTTTTAACTATGTTAGTATGGTTTTTTTTGCGTACATGTAAATTTATTATGAAACCAGTGTATATAATTCATTATTGTATTATAGCTTCCTTGCCGTGTCCAATTTCACATATGGGTCCAAGGACCATTCTCAGTGTCTCTCCTTTGCAGATAACCAACATGGTGTAGATTATTACTATAAAAAAAGCTATGTATATTCGTTCTTTCTAAATTAATGTTAATACTGTGCAATACAATGGAATGATAAAAAATATGTTCCTTAATGTGGAGATAATAAATTAGTTGAAAACATTACAAGTTTATCCATAAGATATACAAAATCCTTTAACAGTAATTCACAGAACGTATTTATTGCTTAATGGAGATTTATTAATATTGTCTTTTAAGTCATTTAAGTACGTTAATGTTTAAAATATACCTGTCGGAACTACGTGAAATAACAACGTTTTCTTTTAATGCCTGCTTTATAACATTTAGTAACCCTGTCCCGATTCTTAGTACTCACATTACTTTTAATTAAAAATGGGACTGGCGGAACAACCCTTGTTATAATTGTATATTTTTTGCAAGCCTTGTATGTTTAGGATATCCGGTGATGTACTTCAAAATTACCAACTATCGGTTCGCTTCTTTTAAATGCTGCCAATTTCTGTAGGTAGGAAATTATTGAATGTAAAAAGAAGCGAGATGCACATAGAAATTATATTTTTTTCAATATCCTTAGTATTAATTACATGAATTATTTACGATAGTTTAACATGCGGTGTGTTTTGTCTACGTAACTTCATAAAATATGAATAGGAATTTGCAACCTCGTTTGTATAAAAATATAACATTTATTATCGAGAGGAGAAAATGAACTACTCAATATAAACGAAAGATAATTATCTGGCTTTCGTGGTAAATAGTTGTTCTGTACTTCCCACCAAATGTCGTAATAATTAAGTTTGTTGTTCATGGTATGTTTTTTATCACAGCTGCGGAAGTAAAATTTTATTGAGGAATGTAACAATGTTATGGAGATTGATTTAAATGATAAAAAAATTAATAAAATAGTAATGTGGCAACTTGTAGACGGTGTCCGAAATTATACCATATTACAGTGATTCTTAAAATTGCTTTTTTAAATTGAGGAAAAAAGCGGGTTATAAACAACGTGAGTGTTTTATCGGTTCGCTTTGCTGAATTCGAATACAGTATAAACAACATCGTGTGTCAATCTACTATATTTTTACGATACTTTTACTATAATTTTTGGAAAAATAATGTTCATATTAGCCGTTTGACTTAAGATCCGGGTTGTATACAACGGAACCTACCCAGAAAGGGGACATCACTGAGGAATACGTACCCTATATTTAGTCGTCCTTTCATTATTCTCAAATCATCTCATTATGATCCTTGGGGAGTTTATTTTTAATAACGGTATAATGTTTGGGCTCCTACTAATTTTAACAGCCTTATTAAAAATTACAATATTAATTATGCTTTTCTTGCATGCATTTCGCCACTTAAAAGCCTTTTTTTAATTGGGGATGTTTTTTACGATTCAAAAAATTGGCGCCACTGTTTTGACATAGAAAATATATTTGTAACACTTTGGGCCATAATTATGCTAGCAAGACTATTATATTGTACAAATTGGTAGTTTCATTTGTAATTATTTTTTTAACTCAAGACGACGGTTATAAAAAGGGTGTCACTTAACATATAACTATTTATGGAATCCTTACTCCTAAGTTGGAGATAAATTGTGAGTAATTTGAATATGATTATCGTGATCATAAGTCTAAAGTTAGTACTTTTATTTCCAGACATAGTCTAGTAAAAATATATTTATAAAAATATACAAAACTTTACTCGTGTTACTGTCTTCATAGTTACAATGTTCGATTTATACGATGATACGATGGTATAAATTATGTATATATTTAATAAATACACGCCGTCGATAGTAAACTCGACTCCTGTATCTGCATATATATTTTTTAATTAAATCCATAATAATTTGGAGTCCAATAAGTCATTCGACCAGCCAACCGATCCGTTCTTCACACTCTGAAGATGTGTCTATATCTTAAACGTACACATTCAAAATAAAATTCCATGTGGTATTTATTCATTTACACACTTTTGCATCCTTTTTGTCACTGTATACCTACAAAACCTTCATTATATCATATGTATATATCTACAAAAAAAAAAAAATATGCGTGTTTGTCTGTCACACGAACTCCAGCAAAATTATAGAGGTAACGACGTAAAAAAATTACATGATATTTTGATCGCTTTTTTTAGGTCAACTGTTTAACTTTCAACTTTTAACATCATCACCGATAATCAACAAGATACTGTACATACTGTTACACCCAAATATCGAAATAAATTTACAACAAACAGAATAAATAAAATTAATTTGAAAAATGAATTAGTCTCAATCTGTCCCGGGCAAAGCCGGGTAATAAAACTTTAATATACAATAGATTATATTACTCGCAAGTAAATATAAATTAGCATCTTATCTTTGATAAGGCGATGAAAACGTGTTTCAACGTATAGTATTGATAATATTGAGACAAAAGAAATAGCTATTGGCGATATCAATTAATCTTTATAATTGCTTAAAAAATAAACTGTTTTAGCACACGTTGTGATTTATTCAAGATTTTTCGCTGATATCCTCTAAAGTATTACATTAAAATATTGCAACAGAAGCAAAACATAAAGCATCTGCGTATAGTAGAAGATAATAAATTAAAATAATAATTTTTTGTTCAGCTACAAGGCGATTAATGATTGTCTCCTGCGTCGCCTTGAAGGAGTATTTATTCTATTTTATCCGCTAGAAAACAATGATAAATTGTTATTAATAGCACTGCATAACAAATTCGCGTGCAGCTTTGTTTCAGCAGAAAATTGACACGGAGTAATAAACGATCATCTTTTTGACCTCTTTTTTCAAGTCCATCAGTTGTTTTAATTGACCAATTATTCCTCTGGGGATGTTTACTGTATTATGCCACAAAGTGTTGTCTGATGATTATTAAAGTTTAAATACTCTGTTATAAACAATCTCATTTTGATTCTATATATAACCACATCAAACAATCATATGTACTGCAACACTTCTCAAGAATATCATTAAGGATAAGTAATAACTGAGTAATAATTAAAGCTCTCTTGTTTTCAAGAGTTGAAGGCCATACCAGAAGTATAAGTCTAAAATATATAACATCAACGTTTCCACTGATTGAAAATTTATAAAATTATTCTCTTAAAATTAAAAAATTCACGTTGTTTTTAATTATTAGGCATTTTTCAATTTAATATATTATTCATTTTTGAATGAAAAAAATATACTTACAATCCCTTTTACAAAAAATATTTTTTGTTTTAATTTTATTTAAAATATTATATAATGAATTTTATATGATTCTTAACGATACTTGACTTTATATAATTGCGGAAGTATTTAAATTTAAGTCGAGATATAAAGATTTTCAATCGGCGGCCGATGGCGCTATAATCCCACAGGCTACTTGAGGATTTTGAATATTCAAAGATGCAGGACTGGATGCTCAATAATTAGAGCAATCGACTGATAAACAATCCTCGCAACTGTCATGATAGGCTTTCACATTGTGGAGATGTATTTCATATTCGGAATGGACATTTCGATTTTTTTATATATTTTAATATGTATAAGGAAAACAATTTTAATTAGTACCGTTATTCAATGCAAATGATAGATTTATAGTTACTACCGATGAATATTCATCATTTTATATGCATGTGGCTTATTTCCCATAGAACCTGTTAAATAACATTAATACAAAACCGGTCCAGCAAACATAACATAATAGTTTTTTACGATTGTTTTGAATAAAATGTAATATTTCCAGTTATTTTTTTTTTATTGACACACGTAAGTTTTATCATTGTGGCCGAGAGGTTGGCATACACTCTTCAAAGCCAGAGGTCGTGGGTTTGAATCCCCCAGTAGAATTTTATAAAATATACCGTCTAGAACTGGACGCCCGATTGACTGACAAGCTTATGAAAATTAATCTAAATTTTCATATTGTGGGAATTTGAACCCGCAGTATCAGATTTGGAAACGCACGCTTACCGCTCGATAACTAAACATAATATGATCTTATAAAGATATGATAAAAAAGAACATATAGATGTTAATGTTTATCTGTCTCGAGTTTCAGAATCAGAAATCTATTTTAACAAACATTTTTAAGAAAAGTTCACCATCTCTCATTATTTCCTTTACTTTTAGATACAGTGGGATTCATACGCACAACCTCTGACACCGCAAGGCTTACTCTATCTGGAGGAATACATCAAGGCATACATTATTGTGTTACTTTGTATTTTGTTCATTCACTTTTAAAATTCAATATTATAAATCGCGCCTTGCTGTGATAAAGGCCACGGTGCTCGACCCCAAGCGTCCTGTTAAAAATGTTGGTTTTTAAATTTAAATTATCTCATATCTGCTGGAGCAATTATTGCAATGAAATATAAAATTCGTTTTATTACGGTTATATTTAAAGTCGAACTGCATAAAATAAGTGCGAGAAATGAAAAATCTATGACGGAATCAGAGAGGCGACATTTCAGTGCAAATGATACACTAAGTAATTGTGGCAGGCCGCTCAGAATTTTTCATCTCGTCCTCCGAGACCTTATTACATAATTTTAACGAATGATTTATGCTGCCCAACAAACATACTAACGTCATTAAATACGCACGCGCACATTTCCGTCCCATATTAAATTTGACATAATAATTCCTGTTAATATCGCTTAATGCTTTTATTTGATTATTATATACTATTGAAATCATAGGAGTTTTATGAGGGATACATAAAGACCTTGCAATAATTATATTTTGAAACATAAAATGTAAGTAGGTGTGTTCATCTCACTAACTAGCCAACACAAGGTAGCAAGAGCTAATAATCAATTTCAGATTACAAAATGCATCCATTTAATATATTCCGACTTGCATTCGTTTACGCTAGCACGCCAGTAAGGCGTGATGCATAACATTTTTTTGCAGTTTTGCATTTTAAACAGTTCCTGTTTTATTCATGCCCCCCAAAAAGTGGGCGTTTTGTTGTGATCTATAAGGTCACACTTAGATACGGCAAAAATATTTCCTATACATGCATTGTCTCAAAGTCAAAATACACCCAGGTATTAATCATTCTACTACAAACGTCAAATTAATAATAGGCTTTAACGCAATGTTTACACGACCTTTTCACAACAAGCCCGAACAAGCTTGAAGTTGTGGTATCTCTTAGAAAATATCAATGTTAAAATACTTTTAATCTATCGTGTTTTACTTGTTATTATTAAATCTAGTAATTTATCACTGCCTACGTAATTTTAAATACTTTTTTTTAAATCGTTTAAATTGAGTTGGTATATAACTCAAAGATAGAAAAATCTGATATTATTTATTACCTACTATTTTAGTTATTATAACGACAACGCATATTTTTTATTATGAAATCTATTTTTAAAATAGAAGGTTATTTTATACTGTCGTAATGGATTACGGAAATACCATTTTAATCGGTAATACTTTATTATTGTATGCATAATGTATTGTTAAAATAGTAAAAGAGAAAGTACACAGTGCATTCTTAATCCACATTTTTTGAGCTATGACGTTATTTATTTCATTCAATGTGTGGTATCATCCGCATTAGAAGCGAGTAAAGGCTAAATGCGAAAATGATGTAGTATTAATTGATTTTTTCATTACAATACAAGTATATATGAACACGAACAACTCGTTAAAAAAACTCGTTAACTTGCTTTCCCCTCCACCACCCGCCACGTCTCCACACCAGTTATGCGGGCGTAT